>JBBPCZ010053968.1:0-12723 GCA_037974445.1 Brycinus macrolepidotus | reverse complement strand
TTTTTTTTTTGTATGGGGGTGTTTGTGTGTGTGTGTGTGTGTGTGTGTGTGTGTGTGTGTGTGTGAAATTTTGCTCCACCCAAACCAAGCCTGATCTTCACATCAGCAACTGAAAGGTCACATTTTCTTCATCCTGGACACACACACACACACACACACACACACACACACACACACACATTCTGGGTCACTGGGTCCATATAGGCAAACTAGGCAGTCGCCTTGGACGATAATTAAGGAAGGGGCAAAACATGATAATGCAAAAACTGATATCATATTTTTCACATTTTCATGGATCTCGTAGTCTGTAAGTTATGAGATTGCCTTTGTTGAAAAAGATATGCTGCCTTCAAACCTTGCCAAAAGGTTTCTTAGAAAAATGGTTTCCAACCTTGGCCTTGGAAGGAATTCACATTTCAGTGCTTAGTGTTAATCTGCACTACCAGAGTTGGACAATTCAGGTCCAGAAGGGACAAATCCACTCCAGGATTTTGTTGCAGCTGCCTGGTTTTGCTGATTAGCTCAGACCAGCAGCAGAGGCATGCAGGCAATTTAAACAAAATCCTGGAGAGGATTTTTACTTTCTGAATCTGGGTTGTCCACTTCTTGTCCTAACACACATCCACTTCAACCCAAGAAAGATGCTAAATATCTAATGAGTTGGATCAGATATTTTGGGATCATGGAAAACACTAAAATGTGCATGGCTGCCTCATTAGACAGCGGCCTACCTACACTCCCTACATTCACATTCCATCCTCTTCATCCTCTTTCTCCTAAAGCATCACTCCTTTCTTCAACTAAAATACAAATTTGATGTGTCACATTTGTTAAAAATCTTTTGTTTGTTTGTTTGCTCTGCCCCTCCCCCCCAAATTCAGGTATAAATTTTAACATAATATCCATCCCTGCAGTTCTCATTCATAGAGACAAACTCCAGCGCTGGTTCCTTAGCATTCTGCAGCTGTGGGCATATTTCTTTCAGTGTGTGCGTGCACACACACACACACACACACACACACACACACACACATACACATACATAGCAACAAACATACGCTTCCAAGCTAACTGCTGTAGCACCTGGCTAATCACGATTAACTGCTAACAGCAGTTTTTCACTAAATGAATTTCACACACTCGTCTGCTCTGAGGCTTTACAACACAGGTAATAGGAGGATTAGAGAGAGAGAGAGAGAGAGAGAGAGAGAGGGAGAGAGAGAGAGAGAGAGAGAGGGAGAGAGAGAGTGATAGCTTTTCCTTAAGTGAGGAAGACGGATTTTCTCGAGGGAAATCAGTGTTGGAGTGCAGCAGAAGGAAAGAGAGAAGTGTGCAGTAAAAGCCTTTCGTCCGCTTAACATGGTCAATCACACTCTCACACGCTCTCATATGGCCACACACACACACAAGTCAACACTTTGTCGCCTGGACAAGCATCTGCAGACTGAAGCCTGGTGGACATCGCACCACTTCATGAACAAAATCTCAGGACATTCTCCATTGCAGTACCAAAGCTTTGTAACCACCTGCTTCTTAATATCCAATTAACTGGTTGTGTGGTGATCCAGAGTCAAATTCTAGACTATCCTTTAACTTTAAACCTTCAGTGTGTATTGTAGCATGGTTGCACGGCTTGAATACTTCGTGTTAGGGCACCTGGTGGCCTAGTGGTTAGGAAGTTTGCCCTGCGATCAGAAAGTCATGGGTTCGAATCCCAAGACTGCTAGTGACACCTCTGAGGTACCCTTGAGCAAGGTACTGTCCCCACACATTGTCACAAGAGAAAGGCTGGTCCTGGCTGTTAGCCCACTGTAGCGTGATCGGTAAACCCAAATGCAGAGTAACGCAATAGAGCAGGTAACCACGCAGTTTAATCTAAGAACGCTTTCACTACAGAGTAGAGATTCCTCGTTTTCTCACACACACACACACAGTACAAGAGAAAGAGATGAATAACCGGAGTACTCACGGTGACGAGAGAGTTGGTCTGGGCTGGAGTCGGCATGGAACTCAATGACTGGGCAACAAAGGAATGGCATTTACCTGTTTACCTGTATCGAGGATCCGGTGCATGGTGTAAGTCAGACCGCCGTAAGTCAGCACAGGGGTTTTCAGCTGGGACAGGTTTCAGCTGGGAGATGTGGAAGACTGGGTGGATGCGGAGTGAGGGAGGCAGCTGGAGCTGAGAGGTGACGGGGTTAATCTGGTGAGTGATGCACTAGGGTCCAATCTTGTGGTGAGGTTTAGGGATTCAGTGCGGAGGCGGAGTTTCTGTGTAGAAAGCCATACACTGTCACCTACATGGAACAGTCATCCCGGGGGGTGCTGGCAGCGATGTTGGGTGTAGTGCTGGTTGGCCCATTGGATGGAGACACAGGCCTGCGTCCAGAGCCGCTGGCACCTGCGGACCAACTGTTGGGCTGACGGTACGTCAACCTCCGGTTCTTGAACTTTGAACATCGGAGGCTGGAAACCACAAACAGGCAGAGTCCGGTGGCAGTGGAGGTGTGAAGGTTGTGGGATAGTTCAACCCAGATGAGGTTGCTGGCGCTCAGCAACAAAGCATCTCAGGAAGCGCTCCAGTTGTTGGTTGGTTCACTCCGTCTGACCGTTGGTCTGAGGGTGATATCCAGATGAGAGACTGCAGGTGGAGTCGATCAGATGGCAGAAGGCCCTCCAGAATCTGGCGGTGAATTGGGGCCCTCTGTCCGAGACAATGTCCTTGGGGAACCCATGCAAGCGGACTACATGCTCTAATATCAGCTCGGCCGTGGTTTTTGCTGACAGGAGTCTGGCGAGGGCCACCAGGTGGACGGCCTTGGAGAACCGGTCGACGACGGTGAGTATGGTGTTTTCTTTTCCTCCGACTCCAGCAGACCAGTGATGAAGTCAATGGTGATGTGCAACCCAGAGTTCCCCTGGGTTAGGTGCCCAGGGGAACTCGTCAACGTCCTTGGCCATGGAGGGCCACCTGAAGGCTCTCTGGAGGTAGGTGAGGGACCTCCTGGACCCTGGGTGACCGGAGAAGGGGGACAAATGTCCCCAGGTGAGGACCTCGGATCTGAATGTGGTGGGAACGAAGAGTTGTCTGGGCAGGGTTTCTGCCGGAGCGGGCTCCAGGGTCTGGGCTTGGCAGACAGGCGGGGGGTCTGCCTGGGGGCGTCAGCCTCGAGTTGGTGGGAAAGGGCGTCTGCTTTGATGTCCTTCGACCACGGGTGGTAGGAGAGATGGAAGTCAAACTGTTCAAAGAACAGAGCCCACCGCGGCTGTCGGGGATTTAAATGCTTTGTCTGGTGGATGGTTAGGAGGTTCTGGTGGTCCATCCACACCGTAAATGGTTCACCGCCGCCCTGGAGCCAGTGACACCATTCTTCCAGAGCCCACTTAATTGCCAACAGTTCATGGTCCCCTACACCGTAGCACTGCTGAGGGGTTACATTTTCTGAAGAAGAAACTGCAAGGATGCAGTTTCTGGTCTTGACCTCAATGAGAAAGGATCGCCCCGATGCCCACATCGGAGGCATCCACCTCTACAGCAAAAGGCTTGGAGGGGTCCAGGTGGAGAAGAATAGGTGCTGAGGTGAAGAGGGTGCAAAGATGGTGGAAGGGTTGAGTGGCTTCTGGGGTGAGGGTGAAACGTCAGCTGGAGGGTCGAGTGAGGGCGGTCAGAGGGCATAACAAGGCTCTCGTTGTGACCGGTGGGTGTGATGAAGGCCATCTTCCACTCATCACCCTCTCTGTTGCGGATGAGATTGTAGGCGCTCCGTAGATCCAACTTAGTAAAGAAGGAGGTACCGGAGAGGGCTTCTGGGGCGGTGTTGGTGAGTGGAAGCGGGTGACGGTTCTTAACAGTGATTTTGTTGAGTCCCCGATAGTCAACACAGGGTCGGAGGCCACCATCCTTCTTCTTAACAAAAAAGAACCCCGCGGCAGCAGGAGAGGTGGAGGGTTGGATGGTTCCATGGTACAGTGCGTTGGCGACATACTCCTCCATGACTTTATACTCTCCAGCAGATAGAGAGTATAATCGGCCACGGGGTGGTACCATGCCTGGCAGGAGGTCGATGGCCAGGTCGTAGGAGCAATGAGGTTTCAGTTGAACAGCTTTCTTCTTGCTGAATACCTCCGCCAGGTCACAGTACGGTGGGGGGATGGCCTCCAGGTCGACTTTGAGGGTCTCGGACTCCCTAGAACACGTCCCAGCCGGGTCGCAGAGACCGAACTCCTGACAAGTTGGCCCACACTGGATGAGGCGGCTTTGGGTTCAAGAGATGAGGGGGTCCTGCTTAAGGAGCCATGGGTGTCTGAGGATAATGGGCGGTGATGAGAGGGAAGTGACAAGGAACTGGATGGGTTCTTGGTGGTCAGCTATGCTAAGGGTGATGGGCAAGGTCTGGTGGGTAATGGGGCTAATGGGGCTAGTGTGATTTGTACCGGCTGGGATAACACCTCCAGGCCCATCCCCAGTTGAGCAGCATAAGCTTGATCGATGAAGTTACCTGCAGCCCCTGAATCAACCAAAGCTGCAGTCTCAACCCGTTCGTGGCCCAACTGGAGCTGGATCTGGACCGTTAGATGGGAAATGGTCGGTATGGTGCTGGAGATGGCGATGGGACCAGGTGAACTCCTCACTCCCCTCACCTGGTCTGACCGCTTCCCGGACAGAGAGGGCATACTGCTTTGTGGTGTTTAAGGGATGCACAGTATGCGCAGAGCCCCTAACAATACCTACATTTCCTCTCCTCAGCGGTCAGAGAGGCGCACCCTAACAGCATGGTTACCCCAGCTCCAGAGTGGTCCACGGGATGAGGTGCGAAACTGATGGGTGCAGGTGCAGGTGGAGGAGGTGATCGAGGTGCTGGTGCAGGATGGCAGGGTACGAGGGGCTGGCATCAAACGTGAGCTCATACGTTGGACGATCCGCAAACAGAGCTGCATCAGCCCATCAAGGGTGGCGGGGAGCTCACGTCTGGTGAGTTCATCCTTAAGGCGGGGAGCCAGTCCCTTGTAGAAGGCTGTCCGGAGGGCAGAGTCTCCCAGACGGTCTGCACTGCCAGGGTCCAAAACTCCACAGTGTAACAGCTCACGGAACAGTCTCCCTGCTGCAGATGGTACAGGCGTGAGTCCCCACCTCACTGTCTGGGTGGTGAAAGGTGGCCTTGAGTTGGCAGATGAACTCAGGTTAGGAGTGTGCAACGTCGGAGTCTGATCGGAGGACAGCCGTGGCCTACTCCGCTGCCTGCCCGGTGAGGAGGGCGACGAGAAGCCGAGAAGAAGGTCGAGATTAGTCAGAAAAACTTCGCGCTTCCCGTGTACCCCGTTCCATTTGTCTGGGAGAGCAATGTGTGGTTCAGAAAGAGGTGAAGAAGGAGGGGGGGTGGATCCACATGAGACGGCACAGACCTTTTTTTCTAATGAGAGAGCTAACAGTAGTGATTGTCATGGCTATGTACGTTCCACCCGATGCCAGTGTAAACACGGGTCTCTCTCTCCTGCTAAACACCATTGACAAACAGCAGCGGGCCCACCGTGACAGTGTTCACATAATTGGAGGAGACTTTAATAAGGCCAACTTGAAGACTGTACTCCTGAATTTTTATCAACATGTTAAGTGTTCTACTGGAGGGGAGAACACTCTGGACCATGTTTACTCTAACATTAAGCATGCGTACAGAGCCATACCCCTCCCCCACCTCGGCCAGTCAGACCATTTCTCCCTCCTGTTCTCCCCAGCCTACACCCCCCTCAGACGCAGTGCCAGGCCCACCACAAAGACTGTTACAACCTGGTCTGATAATGCACTCTCCAAACTGCAGGACTGCTTCGAACAGACAGACTGGGACATATTTGAACACCAGAAGCTGGAAACATTCACAGGAACGGTACTGGACTATATCAAGTTCTGCATCAGAAATGTAACTGTGGACAAAAACATTTGTGTTTTCCCAAACCAAAAACCCTGGATGACCAGCCAGGTCCGTATGCTCCTCAGAGCCTGCGACGCTGCCTTCAGGTCAGGTGACAGATCTCTGTACAGGGCTGCTTGAGCCACTCTGAAAAGGGGAATTAAAAAAGCCAAGACGGACCATAAGAGGAGCATAGAGTCCCACCTGTCCAGCCACAATATACGGGAGGTGTGGCAGGGAATACAAAACATCACAAACTACAGTGGCTGTGATGCAACAACAGGAGATCTGAGTGCGCCGCTGGCAGAGGAGCTAAATTGCTTCTTTGCTCACTTCGATTCATCACAACAGCAGCACTCACCTGCTCCAGCCCTGCTCCCACCCCCACCAGGTTCCTGCATCACTCCACTCACAGTAAGGGAGCACAATGTCAGACGGGTGTTCCTGGCAGTGAACCCAAAGAAGGCTGCCGGCCCAAACGGAGTACCTGGTTGAGTGCTCAGAGTGTGTACCCACTAGCTCATCCTCATCTTCACCAGAATCTTCAACCTCTCCCTAGCCCAGGCACTCATTCCGTCCAGCCTAAAATCAGCCACAATTATACCAGTGCCTAAGAAGTCTCACATCACCAGCCTAAATGATTATCATCCTGTGGCCCTCACTCCGGTAATCATGAAGTGCTTCGAGAGACTGGTTCTCCAGCACATCAAGGACTATCTCCCACAAGACTTCGACCCCTACCAGTTCGCATATCATGCGAACAGATCGACAGAGGACGCCATCGCCGTAGCTCTACACTCTGTGCTAAGCCATCTGGAGCAGCAGCAGAGCTACGTCCGGATGCTCTTTGTGGACTACAGCTCAGCCTTCAATACAATCATTCCTGACATTCTTATCACCAAACTGGACACTCTCCGCCTCCTCCCTCTCACATGTGCCTGGATAAAGGACTTTCTCACCAACCAGCTCCAGACTGTGAGACTCTGCCCCCACTTTTCCTCCATTCGCACACTGACCACCGGTTCCCCACAGGGCTGTGTGCTGAGCCCCCTCCTGTACTGTCTCTACACCCACGACTGCAGTCCGGCCCACAACAACAACCTCATCGTCAAGTTTGCTGACGACACCACAGTGGTCAGACTCATCTCAAAGGGAGACGAGGCAGCTTAAAGGAAGTTCTGAAGTTGGCAGCCTGGTGTTCAAAGAACAACCTGGCTCTGAACACCAAAAAAACCAAGGAGATCACTGTCGACTTCAGGAGGCACAGTACTGACTTAGCCCCCCTCTACATCAGCGAGTGTGTGGAGAGGGTCTATACCTTCCGGTTTCTCTGTGTCCTTATCTCTGCTGACATCTCCTGGACAGACAACATCACAGCCGCCATCAAGAAGGCTCAGCAGTGGCTACACTTCTTGAGGGTCCTCAGGAAGCACAACCTGGACTCCAACCTGCTACTGACCTTCTACCGCTTGTCCATTGAGAGCCTGCTGACTTACTGTATCACAGTATGGTATGGCAGCTGCACCATGGCAGACAAAGAGAGGCTTCAGAGAGTAGTAAAGGCAGCATAGAAGATCATCAGCTGCCCTCTCCCCTCCCTGATGGACATTTACACCTCCCGCTGCCTCAGCAGAGCAAAAAACATCATCAAGGATAGCTCCCACCCTGGCTTTGATCTGTTTGACCTGTTGCCCTCAGGGAGGCGCTACTGGTGCATCACAGCAAGGACAAACAGACTCAAGAACAGTTTTTTCCCAAAAGCCATAACCACTCTAAACTCACACATGCACTGACTACACAGTCTAACCCCCCAACCCCCGGACTTTCTTCTATCCACCAACTGTGCAATATTTAATATTTAAATGGTATTGAAAGTATTGTGCAATATCTGTTTACTGTGAAATATCATTACTCTCATTGTCCAACATCCACTACTCAATCTACATGATCATCATTACTGTGCAATACTTAAACAATGTGCAATAACCCACCCTGCATATCACACTGTATATAAGATAAGATAAGATAAGATAAGATAATCCTTTATTAGTCCCACAAGTGGGAAATTTGCATCGTCACAGCAGAAAGTGGACAGTACAAGATAAAAACAGCAAAAAATTATATAAAACCTTATTTAGTTATTTATCCTTTTTTCCATATGTATATGGCGCCGCAGAACTTTTTGCAACTTTTTGCACCATTTATTTTTTGTGATATTTTCTACATACATTTCTACATACATGTCTGCACTAAAGGAGTTGCTTTTAATCTCATTGTACATGTGTATAGTGACAATAAAAGATTTACGTTCAATATTCAAACTCAGAGATTTACGTTCAAACTTTTATACATTTCACAGTTGATCCATAACTAAATCACACTAAACTTGAGCTGTGTCCAAACAGCTAACAGACCAACTTACGGATGGAGCGCCGTGCAGGTCACTCAAGAGCACAACACACATAACAAAGAAACACAGACTTGCAATGCTGTAAAAGAAATAATTTAATTTTGTGCAACTATTAAGCCACCTGACACATGTCAAAGCCACACCAGCAAATCACATTGCCAAGCAGTTATTTTCATTACACAACTTTATAAACCATCTTTATGAAGTATTTACCATTCCCCCATATTCATTCATAACTACTATGGCACTGTAACCATAGGTTGTGTTTTTGTACAACAAATGCAATCATCTTGTCAAACTAGTCTCACCGGCATAGAGGTGAACATCGTCTCACTGACGAGGAGATGTTTAGCTGCTCTCCGGTCACGCGGTGCAACTGGAGTGAATACAAGAAAAATTCACGATACAAAGTAACAGAATTTCGAATTTTAGTGTGGAAAAAGCAAAAACACTCATACAGCAACGGGTAGAAATGTTTAAAACACTCCCTGCTGAATGATTAAATACACTAATTAACAGTTTAATTCCACTGGCTGTCATTTAATTGCTTGTCATGGTGACCAGTTGTCTGGTGATCCACATTATAATTAAAATTATAATTATATTAAGTTTCTTTTTGTAGATCAGCAGTGATGATTAAAAAATAACAGTCTTGGGACGTTCTCTGTCCCAGCTCACAGACTTTTGAACTGTTCGCCTCTTCATATCAGGTCTTCTCACTCTATGGACATTTTTAAATCCTGTTTAAAGACATATTTGTTTTCTGTTGTTGCTGAGTGTTTGTAATGGACTGTAGTGTATTTTTTGTAACCTTTTTTTTTATCTTTTTACTTTGCACAGCATTAATGTTGTTTTAAAATGCGCTTTATAAATAAATTGACTTGACTTTCTCAGACCTGCTACACCGCTCACAACTAGCTAGCAAGACTGGCTCTTGATAGCACATGGAACATACACTACACTACACAGGCGATCACAGTCCTGGCTCAATTACTGCACATAAAAATAAACCCTGTGATGGACTTGTGACCTGTCCAGCATGTTTCTTCATCTTTCATCCTATAAGGATTGATGGATGAATGGATGGATGGATGGGTGGATGGGTATGTATAGCTGACATACAGTACTGTGCAAAAGTCTTCAGCCACAACTCATTTCGTGGTGCTGTCAAACTGCCTTTTCTTTGTCATACTGAGTAGATTAAATGAAAGAAATGGGAACAAATGTTTTATTGCAGCAAGCTGCAAAGTGCCTAAAGATACAAGGTGCCTAGATAAAGGTGTTCCAACCACTCAGCATTCAGCATCACCAGTATGCTGATCACTGGCCTGATTGATTGGAGTCATCTGCACCTGTTTCTTCACTGGTTTAGCCCTTAAGTTCAATGTGCTTTGTTATGCTTGAATGATTCATACATAGGTCACTGTGTGTCTTAACAAACAAAAAACATTCCTCTGAAACTGGTCAGTTTCAGGGACTGGACTGAAAATGAAAGTCTTTGAAAGTCCTTCAGTAAGCCTGGAGAACTGTTCCTCAAGGCTCTCTGGGAGCAAAATATGAAAAAATGTGGGGCTCAAGACTTTTGCACAGTGCTGTATGTTCATGATTTTCTCACTAACATCATATGGTTGACCTATTTGGTGATGTGTTACAGCAGCAGCAGTCAGCATGACATCTAAACAGGGGCGTCGGATTTTTAATATGGGGGGGACATACTGGTGCGGGGTCTAGAACTGGGGGTTAGGGTTAGGGCTGGGGGGGTAATGACTGTAGCGAAATATTTTCCTGGGGGGGTGGGGGTGGGGGGGTAAGTGCACTGCATCTCGTCACACCCCTATATATAAATACATAGACCTATTTGTTGATGTGTTTTCTTACCAACTGCTCAATCACACACTGAGGCCTGAAGTGTGTTTTCCAGTCACAAAATATCAAACGTGCCAGCTGTACATATCATTAAAAATCAATCAACACATTAACATCACATTTAATTTTTTCAGCAACTCTTTTGTTATTTGAGCACCTCTGATGCGTATTCAGCGTTTTCATCGGATCTGTCAGGCGGTACACCCTGAGAAGCCAAACTGCATGTGTGCATGTTTGGTCACGAGACACATGCAGGGTCAGGGTAGTCTCACATGCGCATACGCCAAGTTCTACATCCTCCACTCGTTTAATTTCAAGAAGTTTAACAGTGATCTGCTTTTAAATATTAGGTCTTAAAAGGTTGATTGCTTATGTCTGTAGACGTCCAGTAGTGGGAGCTCTCGATGGTTTTTGCAAAAGAAAAGTGGAAACATGGAAAACTTCTTTTATTACACCCAACACCCTATTTAACCAACAAAATCACACTCCAAAAGTGTCACTAGACACTAGAAAACTAAATCTAGCACACCTGTGCAACACACTGCTATATCACACAGTTAAATCACTAATTATATCTGAATCTGTGCCAGTCTGATCTGAGTTCACTGGCACTTACATTTAAAAAAGAAATATAATTTGTTTTGACCAAAACAGAGTTCATACCATGAGTGGGCCTTCCTGTCTGTTTTAGTGGTAGGGAAACACTTTGTGTTCACATTTTATGGTATTTACTCCAGGTCTAAACCTTCAGTAAGGACTAAAAATTAAAGCCTGTCCCTGAATATGGTTAGAGAAGCCTGTTAGCCTGTTAGCCTCTTAGCTATCTGCTTAGGCAGTTCGGCCTGCTCTAACAAGAACAGAATCATATTCCAGCAACAGAGAATGCACAGTGCAAACAAGTTACAGAGAGCCTGTTAACAGCATGCAGAAATTATTTTCTAAATGCTCTTTTGGGAAGTATTGACATGTGACGGGGAAATACTAAATGAAGCAATAGAGCGTGAGAGGGAGTGCGCTGCTATGAATAACATCACGGCTGTGATCCGCTTGCAGCAAGTGCTAATGGACTACAGAGAAGTCCACGGGAGAAGGTGAAATAAAATTGTCATAAAAACTGATGGTAATCAAGGGATTCACAGAGAAAATGTATAATGTGCTGACATTTACTTTCATTAGCATTATTTGTCACTTAGGCATTTGTTATGTTTTATGTTATCTTTAACTAAAAGTCTGTATGAGTTCCCTTTCCTTGGAAATTTTCCACATTACTGTATTGTACTCATTCAATAGCACCTGCACTTTACCTTCTGTTTACAGCCTCCACAGGCACACTTATTTGTTGATTCCCTTATAATTTTCCTCTCACTCAGTGTGGTTCAATGCTGCTAACTGCCTCATGTGCAATATCATAATTATGGTGTAATATTAGTCATTCTGGAAGGTGCAGGTTGGATCACCCATTAAACTGACTCTTCTTTTGTCAACCATCTTGTAAATGGTATCGAAGCTTCGCAAGACTGTGTAACAGTTCATACCTCAGGCCATCAGAGCTCTGAGTGCATATAAATGTCTAGTCCCTGTGTAACCAAGTACCATGCCAGTGTACTACCTCACTTTATACTTTATATACTTCTCATATTACACTCTGGACTTTCAACTGCACCTGCACTTTACCTTCTGTTTACTGTTTACTGCCACAGCAGCCACACTCATGTCCTGTTATTTGATTTGATAAGCCATTTACACTCAGTGTCGTTCAGTGCTGCTTGTTGCCTCCTGTGCAGTATCATCCTTAGGGTGCAGTATTAGTCACTTGGAAAGGCTTACATCCCATTCATACTATACATATTGCTTCTGTCAACTCTTGTGCTTTGTTTAATGATATCTCCCTCCTGTGAAATATCATATTTATGGTGCAATACAAGTCACACTGGAAGGTTTACATCCCGTTCACACTATACGTACACTGCTGGATTGTCTGTTTATTGTATTGTTTCTCTCATAACTTGCACTCTGTTGAATATTGCTATATGTTGAACCATTGTCTGTGGAAAAACCTCTCATCACACTATGTACATGTTCACTGCTGCTGATGACAATAAAATCACCTTGAATGTTGACCTAAACACGGCAGGAAACTAGATCTCCAAGGCTGGTGGTCACTGCTTTAAAGCAGCGGTGGCTGCACAGAGAGAGGAAATACTCCAGCTAGCAGGCCTTTAAGAGGGAAAGGCCTTGTTTCTGTTCAGGGAAAGTGTCAGGATACACAAGGGTAAAACAGACCAACAGAGTGATATTAGTGTTATGGGTTATTGACTGATTTTCAGAAAATTTATGGAACTAATCAGGGGCTGTGGCAGGAGTGGTAAAATGTGTGTGTGTGTGTGTGTGTGTGTGTGTGTCTGGGGGTGAGGGGGACGGGAAAAAGAGAGAGGAAGAGAGAGAGGGTGGGGGTGAACTGTGCTTGGGTTGTTGTCAATCTCCACAGAGAAATAACTTTAAGACTTCTGTGTCTGTATGTCTATCTGGTGAGTGTGCGTG
>JBBPCZ010053907.1:5000-12724 GCA_037974445.1 Brycinus macrolepidotus | reverse complement strand
ACACCCAGACTTTTCACATGTGGGGAAGCGGAAACCAAAGAGTTGTCGATAGTAATAGAAAAACTATCAGTTTTGGACAGTGTAGATTTAGAGCCTACCAGAAGAAACTCTGTTTTACTACTGTTAAGTTTAAGAAAATTTGAAGAGAACCATGACAGTTTATAATAATAAAAAATATTAACATTTAAAGAGAAATGTAAAGCGAAAGTATGGTTTAGTGAGACGGAGTGAGAGGGGAGGGAGGAAACATTTGGATAGTGTTTGTCCTGCTTTGTGCTAATCATTACTGAATGCTGTGAAGCAGTTCAGCATACAGATCAATGATGTTACCAATGACTTGCCAAAACACTGAATGCTGTAGGTCTGAGCTGCACGTTTTCAGCATAATTCCTGCCCTCCTTTCACTAGCGCCCTGTACATTTTAGGATTCATTTTAAGATTTTATTGTTTGTCTATGAATCATTAACTGGTTTAGCTCCATCCTATCTTTCCTACCTATTACAAACACATGTCCTGTCAAGGTCACTTAGGTCCGCTGTCCAGTTCCTCTTGGTTGTCCCAAAATCTAGGTTAATGCACACCTTGTGCTTTTGCAGTTGTAGCCCAAACTGGACCCTACACGGGTCCCAGCACATTTTTATGAGAGGTGTTTCTGTTGCCTCTTTTTTTATTGTATTGCCATTGATGTTGGATTACACAGCAACGATCAAATGCTGTTGTTTTAAATGTGCTTCATAAACAAACCTGACTTGACTCTGTGAAATGTATAAAAATACTGAGCACCTCAGTTTGAGTTCAAGCAGCGGGGAAATTATATATATATATATATATATATATATATATACATTTTTATTATATATGGATATCTAATCTTTCCAAATGTGCTGGAGACAGAATGGGTCATGACAAAAATGGAGGGGACATGTTTCTAGCATCCCCAGCATAAATTACACCTATGTCAATATCTGTTATAAGCAGATGCTAAACAGTGGCAGCGCTACGCCAGGACTCTTTACACTATAGAAATATTATGTCTGTGACAAACTTCATTTAAAACAAGGAATCTCTTCTATTATGTTGTGTGTCGTTGTGTGTCGTATGTCACCTGCTTTAGACAGCTAACAATGCTAAAGTGTGTAATTTGCCATCAGCACGTCAGCATACTGCCTTCTGGTGCTTTCTTGTGCCGTAGCAAAGGGAATGATGTCCAGATTCATTTAATGACCTTAAGAGTATGGTTAGACCTGGTGAGGATACATTTACATTGTTTGTATTTTGGTGAACAAAAGTGTATCTGTACAGTACCTTTTTTTCTGACCCTGTACAGAGAGTTGGAGAAGGTTTTTTTTTTTTTTTACATATTTTCTCACTCCGTTCCATGCTGTGATTATATTTCTCTCTATAGGATTAGCAAAAGTATGTGGGAAAAGGTCAAGTCAGTCCATGCTGCTCAGTAGTACCACAGTAAATTGAGCTTGGGAAGTGAAACCTCAAATCTAGTCCATGAAAATTCAGTTTCTCATTTTGAGATTGTTGTAAGAGTATTTAAAGATTTGTAAATGTATTTGAGACTTTTTTTTGTACTTGTTTTAACTCATTTCATCTTCTGAAATGAGTTAAAACATAATTTTTGCTTCAAGCATAATTTCTTGAAGGTGAACATGTCTATAAATAAGTTGAATGATCTTGTAATAATCTTAACAATAATTTCATAATGAGATATAGATACATAGAGGTGCAGAGGTTAGCCTTAATAACCTCACAGCAAGAAGCAAGAAGGTCCTGGGTTCAGCTCCTGGCTGGGACGGCCAGGGTTCTTTCTGAGTGGGGCTACCACCAGGTGCTCTGGTTTCCTCCCAGACACGCGTGTCGGTGATCTGGACTTGCTGAACTGACTCTACGTGTGAATGTGTTTGTGTGTCTGCCCTGCAATAGACTGGTGACCTGTACAGGACATTTCTCTGCCTTTTGCTCTATGACTGTTGGGACAGACTCTAGCATCCCCTGTGACCCCGCTTAGGATAATGAACGGATGAATGGATATAAATATACTTATACTGAATCAGACAACCAGTAAACCTTCCTAGGATAACTCTGCCATATAATACACATCATATAAACCAATACTGCCACCCATAACACATCCTGACTGAACCATATAAAGCCTATGCAAATTGCATATATACTGAACCTCTGAACTCCAGTGTTTATGGAACTGCATACTGATGCTTGAACCATTTCTACACACTTCAGTTTACATATTGCACACCATTGTTCGTAGTATGTATTGAATATATTTGCAACTTTGTGCATTGCAATTCCCTAAGGAATCAAACACTAAATGCTGTTGTATAATGACAATAAATCTTATATTACTAGATTTAAGATATTTTACTTACTAGGTAATCATTTTACAGTGTAAAGAGACGTCTCCTTATTAAATTAATAAACAATTTCCTCAGTCATAAAAATGATTATGGACTGGATAGCAGTTTCTTTTTTTGACAGTTTAGGGAGTGTCTCCAAATGACCTTAGGCAAGTGAAAAGCTGAAACTATCTCCACGCTCCCCAAGAAAGAGGCTTTGTCCTCTCTCGGCAAAAGAGGATTTAGCAACAATAAATATAGCAGGGAATCAAGAAAACGCCAAATCCCCTGCAGTTCAGGCAGCATTATTGGAATAGAATTAAAATTGGATGGAGGGGGATAATTCTACCGTATGAAAGTGTTGTTTAAGGTCTTTCATCTGCTGCAGTGTCTTTCTGTTTATATGAGAGAACAGACAGAAAAACAGCGATTTTTTTATTTGTACCTGAGTCAATGTAAAACAGCCAGTTTTAAACAATGTACTTCAAAATACTAGCTCATCCTTCTGTCTGCGGTTTTATGTACATGATTTACAACTGTGTAAAAAAAAAAAAAAAAATCTGTGTTTCAAACCGCATTGAATTGTGCAGTCAGTTTTTTACATGGTTTCTGACTCTGTATGATAAACCGTTGTTTATAAAAATGGACGAATGTCCGCCTTCAAGAAGTCTGCAGCCATAATACTTTTGTTTATGTTTATAGATAATAGTGTAAAGACCCAGAAACCGCTTAAGCAAGTCTATTTGGGATTACTAAACAGCACACTTTGAAGCAAGAGTGTCTTTATTTAGTGGTTTTAAGCAAGTGTGTGATAATGTAACTAGTTAATTAGCCATGCTAATTGGTGGGGTTTAAACTTCCATTACTTCTTGGCTTAATTAGCATCACAGCTCAAGTGTTAAATCCAATAAGCAAACCTCACCAAACATGTCTTGGTTGATCAAGTATGAGGATTTTTTTCCCTCAAACTACTCAAAATGGTAAATAAATAAATGAAAAGTGTATTTATCAAATATGTTTAAAAGTGCACGGAAAATGTTGTTTAGTGTACTTTAGTGCTTAGAATACATTTTGCAATGAAACAATATCCAGACTGTTACACTATTGTTCAAAACTTTATTAATCATTTTTATTTCATATGCAATAATAAGAAGACTAAAACATCACAAATACACGCCAAGACATATTTTTGAAGTTATGTTTCATACCTCAGGTTGTAAATGGCAACTACCAACATGAGTGTATTTATTTGTTTGTTTATACCTATCTATTGTTTCATTCGCTCACACCTCTTCTTTTTTCCTCTTCTTAGTTGACCCAGAGAGAAAAGCATGGCTGTGCTGATCTGATGGTAAGTGGATCTGTTTTTCCTCCTCCCTGTGCAGTCAGACATTTTTGTTGCCCACTTGTATGCTTTTGAGGAATAGTTTGGTGGAACATTAAATTTATATCGTTTTCCACTTACTCCCAAATGTAGTCAATCAGCCAAGACAGGTTTAGTATCCAAATTTTGCTTCTTTGGTTTAGCAATGGAGCTACGAGGTTCACATTGCTAACAAATACTAGAAGCCAATAGTCACCTAAATCTTTTCTGTAAATACATCCCCAAAAACTTCTCTCGAACCCACTTACAGTGCATCCATCTCTTCACTAAGGTGGTGCAGACTTGACAATGCAGTTTAGGATACAGTATGACTTGCTGTGAGCTATAAAACTGAACAATTTCTAAACTACAATGGACATGTAACCGTGTGGCACAGTCACATCTTGTTTTCCTGAAACTCACTGCCTGTTTACTCTGGATAATTTCCACACTGACATTTTCTGGCTAACTAGCTCTCCTCCTGGTTTATGCTGTTGTAAGTGAATGTCTAGATCTCTTCTCGCTCACTGTCAGGTAAGTAAATGTCAGATCTAGTCTATTGAGGTAACAGTTGTTGACAATTCAAGTCTCTGCTGCCAGTGGTGGGTTGAAGAACTGGGTGGCGTGCTCACATCAGTGTCAACATTGAGTGCAGTTATGTCCAAATCTGTATTTACGTGGAAATTCTGTTTTTGTCTGTAAAATCCTACGCAATTCCATAAACGCAAAAACTACGAGGCCCTTCTTATGTTGCCTATGTGTGATTGGTGCTAATGTGTGACGGTGTTGCTAGTGTGTGGAACTACGTTTTGTTGGTTTATAAAACTATAGTAATATACTTTGTTTTGAGTTTGGGTTAAATGTAGGTCCTGTTTAGAAGATAAGTTAAATGTACTACTTTGTCTCCTACTTGACACTGTCAAATCTTGTTGAAACCATGCATGGTTATGCTTGTAAAAAAGATATTTATTTCATGAAAGGGACAGAGAAGTGTACCAATATAAACATTTGTGGTAGTAATTTTTCACCGGATCATAAATTCCATTATGTCATTGAAATATTTACTACCTGAAAGCCATAATACCTGTAAAATGTGTAGGCTACTAGAGTAGAATCACATTCGTTTAGTTTTGTATGTCATTATATATCATTATATTGCCTTCCATAGTGAGCAGTATTGTACATGAATCCGAATTCAAATTGCCCACCCCTACATGCTAAACACTCTGGGTGTTCACATACATTCATTTGCATTTCATATGCATTGCTCATGTAAATTCATATGCATTGACCTCTTTGATCAGGCCCCACCAGTTGTCTGTCTGCCTGTCTGTCTGTTGGTGTGTTCGTTTCTCACTTCTTCCTGTTAACATCTGTTAAACCCATAGTGAATGGCCCATCTTATTTTCCCTCTGTTAGACAAGCATGCCTATCAGCTGACTGACCGATGCATGACCTCCGGAGAGCCAATAGAATGCTGCTGACTGGATTCAAGCCCACCGTTCAAGCGAAAAACATATTGATTGGTTGAATGTCAGATCCAAACTCTTGTTAGCTCACACCTCTATTCCGAATGGCCTTCCTGCAGTAGAAGCACGCTAGCGCCTCCTAATGGATCATGGTGGTAGTTCTCTCGACGTTTCTACCCGCAAAAAAGGGTGGAGCTTGTTACCAGGGGGCAAGCGACATCCGCTGGTATCCAAGCGGTTTAGGTTTCCAGGATCAGGGGTCAGGAGGTCACTTCAGTCTCAGCATACTCTGTCCAGAATTACCCACAATGCTCTGGGTGGGATGGGAGCCCTGGGTCAAGGCCTGAGGCAGTTCTTTCAGCCTCAGCGTCAGTGTTTGCCCCGCCCATCACCAACTGGATCCTCTTTCGGTTCCTCCCCTTTCCCTTTCCTTCCCCTTTGTGAGGACCCTAAATGTGACCTTTCGGACCAAACTCTTGACCCTGAGATTGACCTGCGCTTTGGTCCCGCCCCCTCTGCAGCTGCTATCCTTGGATGTGGCAGTGCCCCGCCTACTGGCATGAGGCGAGGCACCAGCCTGCAGAGCCGGCGGGCTAAAGTGGGCGGGACCACGGTGGATCCGCCTTTGAGAGGAAGCCCCTTGATTCTTCGCCATGCTGCCCACGATGCTGTGCTACAGGCAGAGCGATCACGCTCGTCCTCCACCTCTGACACGCCCAACAGCCCCGCCCTTCTGGACACAAGCCTTGGCTTCCAGTCACCAGAGGAGGCAGAGAAGGTAAGATATAAATCCAACTATTACAAGCTTTTATCGATTTTCTATGTATTCTTTTATTTCATCCATCATTTTATTCTATTCTATTCTATTTTATTTTGTATTCTATTCCTGTAAAGCACATTGAATGATCTTTTGTGTATGATAATGTGCTATATAAATAAACTTGACTTGACTTGTTGAAGTGGACCAAGGCAGATCAGCTTGTTTGAAAAATGCAGCTGCTTATGTTTAAACTGGTTTTTATCATGCATTTAAATACAATCTTTTGTGCATGACTGTGTTTCGTTTTTGTGTTGGTGTAACTTTAAGGATTCTTATTCAGACTTGAGAGGTTTTTTGAATTGGGCTGTAAAAAAAGACATGGTCTTTTAGATTCAATTGGAAATACCAGTTTTGTTCATAAGCGATATTACCAAACCTCCAGTGTTATCTTGAATTCAAATTTGATGTGTCTGTGTTAAGAAAAGGCAAGAGATTTTAAAAAAAAAAGGTAAGCAATAGAAGTTCCACCAATTACATGTTACAAGTGAAAAGATGTGCAGGTAACAAACTTAAATATGACACCTTTTAAATCTTGTTACGTTTTATTTGATTTAAATATTTTGAACATATGACTTTATATTGATAATACATTGAGTTTATTGAGTTTATATACTGAGTTGGACCCATGAGGCCATAATTCAAGTCGGTTGTAGATAATTCCAGAGTGTAATGCATTATATGACCCTCTCCAACCTCTCAGGATATTGCGTTTACACTTAACAGCCATAAAATTAAAGATAATTGACTCTTACAAAGCATGAGAAGTCTATAAATATATATGAACCTTTCCTGCTTATAATTTTCACTGTCTGAAATGACTTTCAAATGGAAGATAAGGACAATTGCTAGAGTCAAGACAAGATCTGGAGGACTAAGGAAAATCTCTGAATAAAAACTGCTTGTAAACTGGTCCCCACATCATTCCCAAGGACCTAGAGGAAGATTTGGCTGCAGTGGGAATAATGATACTCTGTAGTTGCTGCATCAGGAGGATTTCATCCCAAAATTCAACATCCCAATTCAAAATTCATCTGAATAATGCAACGCAAAATTGCTGTGGTCCGATGAAACTCTTTGGCTACAATATCCAAAGTTATGTTTGGAGAAAAAGAAGAGGCATTTCAAAGTGCTAGTCGGCAAACATAGGAGAGCATTAACTAAGCTCTCGGGTTATATAGCAGTCAGTAGCACGGGAAATACTGTGGGAAAGAAAGAGGGAAGAAAGGATTCTAATAAATTTAAAATGCTGGAAGATAATGTCCCAGAGGCAGTGAAGAAACTTGAAAAAAGAACAAAGGTGGATTATTACAACAAGACAATGATAAACACATGCATCAGCATCGACCTTGCACCATTACAGAAATTGAAGACCAAGGTTTTGAATGGCCTTCACCGTCCTCTAACTTGAATATAAAACTGTGACCATATATTGCTTTGCATGCCAGATGATCTATGAACATTTCTGAACTTGAAGCATTCTGCAACGCAAAGTGAAAAGAAGCGCTAAATCAAGAAGTGAGAGACTCCTACCTGACCGCAAGAAACATTTGAAGGCTGTGATTTCAGCCAAGGGGGGGGGGTTTACTGACGTGCACACGCCACAATTTATGTCCATTAATGGTCCATCAACATTTGCAGAAATGTGTCGTATTTAAGTTTGTTCCATTCAGTGGTGGTCACTGCTTTACACTTATAAAATCAACAAA
>JBBPCZ010053907.1:0-2500 GCA_037974445.1 Brycinus macrolepidotus | reverse complement strand
TGGTCAGAGATGGTACAACTGGGTGGACACAGGTGCTTGGTTCAGAAAATAAAGAGGCCTTTGAGACTTGTTGATAATTAATTAGGCCCACTCAAAAAATCAATTGATTCCCCCAAAGTGGCAGTTTGCAAAGCTGCAACACCTAAACCGTAACAAGTCTCTATATAGTCTCTATATCCAGCTGGCTAATATCAGTTATGTTCTCTTTTTATTAAGGAGATATAGGAGGATATTAAGAGGTTTTTGTATTCTAAAATCATTGAAACTGGTCTTTCGTCAGAGGATCATAAAAAAATATTAGCTATTTTAATGGAAATTATTGAATTATATGTTACATACACAGGTAATA
This sequence comes from Brycinus macrolepidotus, assembly GCA_037974445.1. Taxonomy (NCBI): domain Eukaryota; kingdom Metazoa; phylum Chordata; class Actinopteri; order Characiformes; family Alestidae; genus Brycinus; species Brycinus macrolepidotus. The sequence continues at coordinate 2,151 of JBBPCZ010053907.1, read as the reverse complement.
ATACATACACAGATAAGCTACAATATTAAAACCACCTGCCTAAATTTGTGTAGGCACATCTCGGGCCACTGAAACAGCTCCAGTAAACTAAGGCATGGACTTTACAAAACCTCTGAAGGTGTGTTGTGACATCTTCACCAAGACGTTAGCAGCAGATCCTTTAAGTTGTGAGGTGGGGTCTCCAGCTCGTCCCATTTGATCAGACTGTAATCTGGGGAAATCGGTGACAACTCAAACCATTCCTGAACACCTTCTGCGGTGAGCCAGGGTACATTATCCTACTGAAAGAGGCCACTGCCATTAAGGAATATGCTGCTATGAAGGGGTGTACATGGTCTACAACAATGTTTAGGTAGGTATTATTCATAAACGTAACAGCTACATGAATGCTAGGACCTGACATTTCCCAGCGGAACATTCTCCAGAGCCTCACACTGCTTGCCTTCTGCCCATAATGCCTCCAGGTGCCATCTTTTCTGCAGGTGTGCAACATACACGCATTTGCCTGTCCACATGGTGTAATAAAAAAAAAACATGATCAGATCAGGCCACCTTCTTCCATCTTTTATGGTCCAGTACTGTTGCAAACATAGTCATTGTGGGCACTTTTGGCAGAAGACAGGGACCAGCATGGGCATTCTGACACCTTTCTTTTAAAGTCTGCAACTTTTTCAGCACTTTGTGCTACAGTAACTCTTCACATCCACACACACACACAGACACCTCCCAAAACCAGACTGGCCCGTCTTCACTCCCCCATGTATCAGGAAGCCTTGGGCTTCCGTAACCCTTTTCTTGGCTCACTGGTAGTCCTTCCGTGAACCACTTTTAATAAGTACTAAGCACTGTAGACCAGGAACCCCCTATTAGGCCTTTTGAAGATGCTGTGTCGTCTAGCCATCACAATGTGGCACTTGTCAAAGTCACTCAGACCCTTACACAAAAAATATGCCGTAATATGTGGAGTCCTTGCTGCCCTACAATAAAACTGACTGACCACTGGAAAGCCACTAAAAGATTTTACGGTCCTTCTTTATAGGGAGAAGTAAAACAAAAAATTAACCCGTTTATCTGAGTGCCAACTGTGAGTGATCTATTGTTTTCAGTTTTATTTCATGCCTCTTTCTCTGTCTGTCTCTTTATAAACCTCGATGGGTGTTTCAGGGTTGGCAGGGCTCAGGAGGTACGATTGATCGGTTGCTGCTGGATCGTCTGCCTTGCCTGAGGATATAACAGGATGGAGTTTAATGTTGTACATCTCCTCTCTGAAAGAACCTCCACTTAAAGTGCTAGCAGAGACACAGACTTGGTTTCTTTGATCTGTATCATGCCTGGGAGGTGCTGGAAGGAAGATGTGTGCCCCAGTTTTAAGTTTTACAAGAATTACAAAGCAGAAGAGCAAAAAAAAATAATACTACAAGAAGAAGAAACCACAAACCCCAATACTGCAAAAGAAATAGGGGACAGACTGGACAAAGGACTGGACATTACCGAAAATCTCAACATGAATTAAAACCAGCCTTGTTCATGTTCCTGGTCATATTTAGCACAAATCATTATATAATGTGTTTTGTAATCTTTGACTGAAGGACTTTAAAAGGTCTACTGCACTTTGATTATGGCACCATGCACCAATGGGAGGGGCAAAATACCTACAATATAACATTTCATGTCCCCTCTACCACCAACCCACTTCTTATCAACACTGGGCTAGCTCAGAGACCTTACCTGACAGTACAGTACAGTACGAAAGAAAAATGCGTTATGATTTTCAGAAAAGAAAGGAAAAGATCTACCACTTCTACCTCAGTAACAGTCCAGAAGCACTGGTCCTCATTTAGTCTCCTCACGGAGATCAGAGACTTGGGCAGGCAAAATTGGAATCACTGGTAAAAGGACCTTTGTAACTCTTCTGCATTTCATCGGAGTGGGTGTTATAAGCATGTCTTCTTTTCATGTAATGCTTCCTTTCCAAACGAGAGACTCCTTATTGATTTTGGAAAAGAAAAGCTTTTTATTGATCCACGTATCAGATGCTTAACACAGATCTGTCTCTCTCTCTCTCTCTCTCTCTCTCTCTCTCTCTCTCTGTCTCTCCCTCTCTCTCTCTCTCTCTGTCTCTCTCTTCCTCTCTCTCTCTCTCTCCTTCTC
>JBBPCZ010053897.1:0-12724 GCA_037974445.1 Brycinus macrolepidotus | reverse complement strand
CTTTGTGCACTGGGGCACAGTCATGCTGGAGTAGAAAAGGTTCTTCCCCAAACTGGGTCCACAGTTGGAAGTTGGAAGCACGGCGTTGTCCAAAATGTCTTGGTCTGCCGAAAGATTAAGATTGTCCTTCACTGGAAATAGCACAAACCCTGAAAAAAAGGTGTGTCCCAATACTTTTGTCAATATAGTGTATTTTTCCACTTAGCTTATGGAACTGTCTTGCTACATGGGCATTTATATGCAAACGTCACTCTCTCACGGCGCCGTTTGATGGACAGGTGGCTGTTTGCTGCCTTGGAAAAGTGTTCGCCAAGCAGCCTTAGGCAGACATCCATCCATCCTGATATTTAAATAAATAAAAACACCTCAAAGTGTTGCTTGTCTCCATAAATATGTGTGATGGTGTGGCTGTTGCATACAGCATCTGGGCCGAGTGTTAAAGCGATAGTTTGGTAAATATATGCATATATATATACATATATATAAATAATGACATAATTTCCCTCTTTACCCAAAGCATGTGGAGGCATCCAGTAATCTGTAACAGACTTGCTTTTGCAATTTCTGACCCTGTACGACTCATTGTTATCATGCACAAAATTCAGGACTCACATGTAAATAATAAACAGATGTAATTATAGAGGCGTCCAATCAGCAACCAGAGCACAGATGATGCTGAAAACTTTGAGTCTCTGTAGTATAAGTTATATAATGCTATCAAAAATAACACCCCCCACCCCTGAAAGGCCTAATCACCGAAACATTTGTCCTTCTGCTTCTCCTCCTGTCTGAACAGGTGTGAAATGAAGGTGTGATTGAACCTATTAGAGCTAAAATAAAGCAATAAATCACAGAACGTGGTGATTTTATCACAGAAAGTGGGGGTTATTCGGCATGCTGTGAAGTGGACCACCACCCCCACCATGATAACATCACTGTAATGCACAGCCTGCAGTGGCTTATTGCGTTTACAAACTTATGGACAACGTAAAATCTGATTACATACACAGTTTTTGAACAGAGGTGGGTCATTTGGGCCCGGGATTTTGTTCCAACCTCCTGGATGCTTCAGCTATTGGTTTAACCCCTAGTATCAGTCAAATCTGGTTTCAACAAATAAAAACCATGTAAAACAGTCTAAAATCGGTGTTTGCTGCTCTTTCTCTCGGCGCCTATTCAATGATCTTGTGTTTTTTTCTTTTGTTTCTAAAACCTAAAATAAAAGAATTTTTTTCATTTTTGTTCTTTATGTTCATCTGCATGCGATGCCATTTTTAAAGCCCCGGTAGCGGTTTTTATTATTACATGTTTTTAAATGACTTTGTTTGGTGTTCCTGTGTCACGTAGAACCAAAGCTCAGCATGACGTCTGACACTTTGAGCACCAACATAAACCAGGAGAACTTCCATATAAGGAGCTGTTTTGCCGTATCATGACAATTTACCATTTGTTGCGCTTACAGCACGGATCCGTGCTGCTTGCTTTCTAAGGGTGGCCTGGAGGGCAAGTTTGGTGATTGCCCTGCTGAAATACACCTGATCCAACTCACCTGTTATTTGGAAGGAGGAAACCAATCAAACTCTGCTGGACGCCGACCCTGCAGGACCAAGATCTGGACACCAGATTAGCGAGGAGGTTGGAACAAGATCCTGGAGAGGATCGTTACTCTCTGGAGCTAAATCACCCACCTCTGATTATTAATACATATTATCACAGTCAATTCATCCGCCAAGAAAAATCGTTCATTTAGAGTGTGTTACTGTTGCCAAGCAACCATGGATGGCAACAGAACTATCATTGCATATTGTGGTTTATAAACCTTGAGACTTGTCGACGTATAACAGTTAACATATAACTTTTTTATATATAAAGTAACCCTGCTGTATCATAAGTAGCTTTTGCTTACGAATTGTCCACTGCAACCACAATATTAACACCAAACTAGCGTACTAAAATATTGGCTCCCTGCTCCCTACATAGTGCACTAATATACTAACTCCTGCTCCCTATATTATGCCAAAAAATACTGGATCCCTGCTGCATAAAATACTAACTGCTGCTCCTACATAGTGCGCTAAAATACTGACTCCTTTATTTAGTGCACTGTGTAGGGAGCAGGGAGCCACTATTTTAGTGCACTAACAGACTAAAACACCCACATTTGTTGGACGTTCTTTACTTTCTTATATTGAAGTTTTACAGTCGATCAGGTAGTCAGAGCTTTAATTATCAGGCTGTGATATTATTGCAGGAGCCTTTTAGCCTGTTAGCTACCTTTTAACTTGTTATTGTTTAGCCTATTACCTAGCCAATGAGGTTCTAGAAAAATAAGTGGATCAGCCCTTCAATTTAACCAGAACCAGATCTGTCTGTCGGGTCACTGGGTGGTCCATGCAAGCAACAGAACGATCAGAGACGATCCCGTTCTCAGAAAAGTGGTGTTTACTGAGGTTTACGTTTACGTTTACATTAATACAAAGTTCAGGTGGTGCAAGGGGGTCGGAGGGTGTGTGTATGTCCAGTATGTTAGGTTAAGCTGTTCCAAACTGACAAAGAAAATGCCATGAAAGCAGCCAGCAGATGTCCTTAAACTTTTGACATGAAGTGTACACACATAAACACACACACACACACACACACACAAACATATAGTACATGCACACAACTGAGGTGTCACTTGCTCTCAGGAGGATGGAGGTGCACGGTCACGCTGTGCTAAGCATAGCCCACTGTTACACACCAGTGCACCTATGCTTGTTTATTTATTTATTTGTTTATTTATTTATTCATCTTATTTATTTGTCTACCTACCTACCGACCACTTCTCTGTCCAGCCGGTGGCCTGCGGTCTGCGCTGCTTTATATGGACTTGTGTTAGCCGAGTCCGAACGAAGGCAGCAGCACAACAAAATGGACATGTTGTTTTTGTTTTTCCTTCATTCCACTGAGCCCAGCCCCCCTCCCCACACCCCTATCTCTCTCTCTCTCTCTCTCTCTGATCAGAACAGGGTGCGATGTGGGTCAGGAAACACAGCGTGTGGTCACTTCAACCAGCCTGACAAACAAGCAAGCCTTTAATCAGAGAGACAAAACCACGAGGGGCTTCATATGGTCTTTCTATCGCGCAGGGCGCGGGAGCCCAGCAGGGGGCGGCGTTTCACATGCCGCTTTTGCTAGATGAATCACCTCCTCTGCTGGAAATGCTGCAGCACTGGGACCACCTCCCAGATGTCCCACACAAAGCCGTCTCCAGAGAGATGGAGCCCGGAGCTCCCGGAGGCATGAGCGTGAAGAAGCAACCAACGTAAACGCTTGTTAGAGCTGTGGGAATACCTCGTCTGCTGGGACGGGCTCAGGGCACCGCCTGTTTTGTGGTGGAAGCCTCTCAGTAGGTGCTTTAGGATTCAGGGGTGTCTCTTCAGGTTGCTAGTGTCTTGATTGGACCCCTTAGATCGCTACGTATATTACCAAAATGAATTTACGATAACAAACTAATAGCCTACTATATTAAATGAATAGAGTGCTATAGTAAAGTAATAGCCTACATTGAACCTACTATAATAAACTCATAAGCTACATTACATTCAGGGTGGGAACTCGACCACACAGGATCTCGTAACAAGAACGTAAGGGGATTACCATGAAGAATGTTTGTCTTTATGTGGGCAGGAGAACTTAGGATGGGAACAAACTGAATGTGAAATTTCTAAACCAATCCCATACCACATAAAGGTGGAGCTTAAAGTAGCCCACTGGCCTTGACTGTCCAGTGGACAAGCTTGTTGTTAATCCGTAGATATAATATAAGGTAGCATGTTTCGTTTTTAAAAAGAGCTCAACTGTTCATCTACAGTGGCACCATTCAGGTTAAAGTATAATATAGTGAAAGGACAAGCTAAATTTGTATGCAAGTGCATTTTAATATTTTAACTGTGCGGCGGTGAGTAACGTTTGTTTTTTTTTTTATGTTTATTAATAACAACTTTAAAAGGCAGTGGTGAGTAATCTTTGTTTGTTTGATGTTTATTATTAATAATGCCTTAAGAGGGTCACAGGGAGTAATGTTTGTTTATTTGATGTTTGTTAATATCGCCTTTTAAGGGCAGCGGTGAGTAACATTTGTTTATTTGAAGAGTTTTTGCTTTTTGTAAGTCTAAAACAAAAATAGTTTGTCTGTGTAACGTTATATGCCAGTGAGGCTTTGGGTGGGCCTTTCGATCAAACTGGGTGGGTACCCTGAGGCCCGCCCACAGCGACAGGCCTACCAGTGATGTCAAATATCTCAAGCTCTAGCTAAAAGCCGACTTCAGGCATGTCCAACCCGAAGGCACTTTGCTTCTGAAGGAGCAGATGACAACCCAGAAGAGCCAGGAGCACACTTGACCCTGCGGTGGGGTTCGAGAATTCTCACTGACCTTCTTGGCATCTCCTGGGCAGGCAGATCACAGACTCAAGCTGCTACAAAATCGCACTGATTATAAAGACACCATGTGTTCTTTGAGGGGAATCAAGCGCTTTTAGCCACCAAATCAAGTATTTTCTTTCTCTTCGGTGAAGCAACATGTCTGATTATCATCGGAAGATCAAACTGGCTGGATCCGACGAGCATCCCGGTTGATGGGGACGAGTTAAAAGGGAACTCAGCGGAAACTCTTTTTTAATCTTCTCATTGATCTTTCGTTCTCACAGGAGAGATATTGTGTTTCATCCTGTTGCATCATCCATGCATGGTCTCCAAACCCCTCCCCCCCCACCCCACCCCACCCAATTCTCCAGTCGTTACATTTTAAAGTATTCTCACTATGAATTGAAATTGATCTGAAAAAGAGCTGCAATTAAAAACCACAGAACCTTTTTGGGGAGTGTTGTATTATTGATAATTGCGGGAATTAAGACTAATTAGGAAGATAAATCGCAGGCAGGGTACTGTGGTGAACAGTTAATGATGTTTGTTGTTTTTTGAAGCCCCCCACCCGTCTGTTTGCCTGATTCAGAGTGACCGAATCGCATCATCGCGAACCCCCGCAGGCGTCCGTCCCTCAGCAAACCCGCCGCTCGCACTCCACCAATTATCCTCGGCATTGATAGAAAACTCTGGCGAGTCTTCATTCCGTACCAGAGAAAATCGATCTCTAATGATGTGTAATTAAGAAGACGAAGCAGTGGATCTGGCATGGGTCGAGCCCCGTAGCAGACGGTTCGAATGCACGCCTGAAACGTTCTGCTTTGTATTTTAAAGGGCCTGTTCTTGATCCGTGAGCCCTGAAGCCCATTTGGACAGCGTCTGGACCTAATTGTGTTTTAATGCGAGCTCCCCAGCACAGGTCAAGGTTTCGCCACATCATCGCTCCCCGCGTAGTTAAACCATTAACCCTCATTAGGGCCGATGGATTGGAAAGGCGAGAGAAGCAGTATTTCAGGCTACAGCCTCAAAAACAGCCCCGGGATCAAAAAGGCAAATGGGGAACTGGGCAGATCTCAGACGATTCAGACTGTAAGTCTCTGCAAACTGGTCTCATAAGTTTACTGCATGTCACACTGGACGAGAGGATGTCTGTGAAATCCAGACTAATTTGCTGTTCTTTTTGGGTTGTTCTGAGCTAAAATTCTCAATTTGGTGACAGCATTTCTCCAGAATTGGTTGCAATATTTTTAAGTAGTTTAATTTGTTGTTGTTGTTGTAGGTAGTAGTGAAGATACCTGTTTTACTTTAAGTGGACCTTTAATCCAGTGTTTTCTTTTGTGCGTTCAGCACCATAATGTTCCTACATATTTTATAAATATTTCAGGCTCCCTTCTTGTACGATTTGCAGAACAAAGGCGAGGCTCAATCATTGATTTTAATTTGTGGTCCAGAACAATATTGCTTTTAGTACTAAAATTGTCCCTCAACCCAATTTCATGTAAAACATAAAATTGGTGTGTGTAGTGGATAACACCACTGTTCTCCACACAGCAGTCTGAGGTTCAGTGATCACCACACAACACCAATAAGAGTCCCTGGGCAGGACTCTTATTGGTCTGTAAACAGGTTTCTATAAAAGTATATACTAAATTTTAAGGGGCCATTTCAGTGACATGAATAAATACAGACATGTAGTGCAATGTGTGTTTTATTTTTTCTAATATTCAGCAAATAAACCATAATTGTGTATTAAAATGTTCTCTATGGAGGTTGTGTACTTAACACAACCTCAAATATTTTAACAAATATTTTAAATTGTTTGTAACAAATTTTATAACAAATATTAAAAAAACAGAAATTACACATAAGGAAGAAAACATTATTTTACATTTAAATATAAATGGTTTTAAACAGTAATTGTGTAAAATGTGCAGAAGTCTATGGAAAATATGTACCTATTTAGGCTTTGAAAATTAACAAATAAAAATAGAAAGAACATCCAAATAAGTCAAGTCAAGTAGGTTTTATTGTCATTTCAACCACATACACACAGTTCACAGTGAAATAAAACAAAATGTCTCCAGAACCATGAAAAAACACAAGAGCAACATAACACACAAGAAAAAAGGAATATATATATATATATATATATATAGTGTAAAATAAAGTGCAGCAACACAGAGCTCAGCTGTGAAAAAAGAGGTGTGAATACTGAAAAAAAATGGGTGAGTATAGGGCCACTGGACCCAGTCATAACTGGTCGTGATAAACACTACAGCTGTCCAAATTCGGGTTTTTAGAGATGTATTCTGACTAAAACTCGGCTTCTCATTAAACAAAATTTCTGTAAGGCTCTATAAAGATCAACCTCACGAACAACAGGTTTGTGGGCGGAGCCTGGAGAGGTTAACTGTTTCACAGTTAGCAGCAACAGCTTTATAGCGGCAAGAACAGCCGTGTGATGATCAGTCACAAATCAGCTCTTTCCTACAGTCTCCCTCCAAAGCTCATCGTATCACTCCCATCGCCCTCAGTTTGGTCAGTTAAAGGAAACTGCATCACATGGCTTTCTTTAATAGACTCTCTCTCTTCCACTACTGAAGTTCAGCTAGTGTTTTTATTTTGTTATTTATTTCTTTATTTGTTGTTGTTCTCCTCATTCTCTCCTTTCTTCTCTCAGAGGAGTTGCTAGGTTATCAAGGACATGCCGGCATGCATGAAAGGCCCTGCTAAAGATTTCATCTCACGCCGTATCGTCTGTTCAGCTCAGTGTCGGAGGGAAGGCCAGTTCCATTAAGGATCCAGCGTCCGCCGTCCAATGCCATTTCATTTGTCAGATTCGGCGGGTAAGTGCCTGTGATATATCATCTCGTATAGCCTCCCTGATAATGAGAACGATAACTAAGCACTTTCCCAGAAGTCTTTGCTAACAGCAACAACAAAAGGTAGAACAGAGAGTAAATGTAAACTTTGTAGGAATAACTCCTTCACTGCTGGATAAAAATGTACCCAGTTTTCCCTCCACGTGTAGTCAATCAGCAAGACATATTTAGTGGTTTCTTTAGTTTTAGCCCTGGAGGTACAAGGCTAATGCAGCTAACAAGTAGTAGAAGCTTGTGCATCACCGGTTGGTGCTAAATGGTTAAGTGGATGATTCCACAGTTGGAGTGCCATTAAGCACTTATAACCATTAAAAAATTAAATATGTGAAGTTTTTACAGGGTACCTTTGCTAACAGTGGTTTAAATGAGTAACAAGATTAGTTTTTAGCATGGTGTGATGGCAAGGAGCTGCCATCAGTTGCACCAGACACTAGGTGTAGGGCTCCTCCCCTGATGAGGGACAGATGAGTATAGTCAAGGGAACAGCCAGAGCTCCTTAAAACTTATGCTGCATTCTATTTACCTTGGAATGGGGAAGCCAGAGCTGGGAATGATGTCATACCTGAGTTGACTGTGTTCCAGTATGACAGGTCAAGGTTCTGCCAGGTTAGCCATTGTTACCAATACCAGTTGACAACAACATATTGGTATTTTACGCAGAAACAGTGCAGCAACACGTCCACAGATGGACTCTAGGCAGCACTGTGTCCCCGACTGGTTTAATGAGATCCTAATAAGACAGAAGTGCTGATAAACAGTCATTTATGCAGCTCCCACCACTGCTGAATTACTGAGGGTTCATGAGGCTCCAACTTTCCAACATGGAAATCTGACTTCAGGGGGCATTCCAGTTGAAATTTCCTACTAGGAACTCAGAAATTACAGCTTCCCACTTCAAATGGAATGCACCATGAGACTCCAGCCACTCCAAGGAGGGAGGGCTTGGCTGGAGAGGAGACGGGTTGGAGAGTCTGAAGTTTAGCCAAGTTTGGCGGTGGTTTTGTTTATATTTCAAACTTTTGTTTCTTTCGCATAAATAAAACTTCGCTTTTCAGTCACGCTTTTTGTGTGTGCATGTGTGTGTGTATGTGTGTATTTCTGGGTGTGTTTGGTTTCCCATAGTGCTGGCAAGATGAAGCCTTGTTGAAGCACTGGGGCTTCCCAGCCAAACTGTTCAAAAATGGGTTCAGGTGAACACTTGGCACAAGATGTGATGCATGAAAATCTAAAGAACAGTATGTAATACAGGTGAGGCATCTGTCTCTGTGGCAGAGTGGACAGGATCCAGCGTGAACAGCGCAGGGGGTTCAAACCACCTTTAAAATCCAACAGTAATTCTCTGCAGTAGCTTTTCTGCACTGAACCTACAGTAACTCCTCCATAACTCCATAGATTAATGTCACATGTAACATCGTTCAGCATAAGTAGACCATAATAATGACATTGCATCGACATACTGAGAGAATGATGTACCGCAGGCCATCAGCACTCTGAATGCATATAAATGTCTAGTACCTGCCTAACCAAGTATCGTTCCAGTGAACTACTTCACTTTATATTTTATATACTTCTCATATTACACTCTGCACATTCAGTAACACTTGCACTTTACCTTCTGTTTACTGCCACAACACCCACACTCATGTCCTGTAATTTGATAACTATATTAGTCTTTCTGGAAGGTTTACATCCTGTTCACACTATACTGTTACACTGCTGTATTGTCTATTTATTGTATTGTTTCTGTCATACCCTGCACTTTCTTTAATGGTACTAACTGCCTCTTGTGCAATATCTACTAGTAGTGCAACACTAGTAGATATTGCGCTGTCGTACTTTGTTGAATGTTGCTATATGTTGCACCGTGGCCCATGGAGAAATGTCCTGATAGTTTATGTACACAAAGAATAGTATGAAATACCTTGTTAGCGTTTTGTTAAAGTGTTCGCAAACTGACAAATTATTTTCTCTTGGTAGCTCCATCTCAGCACCTGCAAAGATGCTACTTGCCACCAGGTGTCGCCTGTCCATCAGAATATATGTACAATTGGAGCATTTTCCGCCTTGATACTTGAGATTCAATACACTTTCCGAATTGATTGAGCAGGACATCCCACATTAAGCTTCAAGCGTCATCAGTGATATCATCGACTCTAAACGATGCAAGCAGTGGGGCTTCAGTGAAAACAGCCCCACCTACTCAATACATGCCTCAAATCTTGGCATAACATAGTTTCCCAATGAGCACTGCCTGTTCCCAGACATGGATTCAGCGCATGTTAGTCACATTAGCCTTGTAGCTCCAGAGCTAAAACTAAAGAATCTTCAGACACCGAATATGTCTTGGATGATCGTCTACATTTGGGTTCGGGTGCTCTGATGTGGTAAATTGCTGCTCATTTTCGAAGATGACCAGCTTCAGAGAGAAAGAAATCCCATCTCTGGTGGTTGGCGGTGAGTAGAGGTCCAGGTTGATCCATTTCTTTCATGTTTAATTTGTTCTGGGGGGGGGGGGGCGCTTCGTGACATTGCTGTGCTGTTTGAAGGTTAGAGGCAGATTTTTGTCATCTTCAAACTAAAGCAAAAAGCTCAGAGTGTTTTACATGACGTGTCTGGCAGCATCCAAACGACCACTCCGGGGAAATCATCCAGTCCTGTTTACCAGAGGAGTTTTTTCTCTCTCCTGCTTTGAATTATGATCACAGGGATTTGATGGATGGTGCAAAAGCTCTGGTCAGCTCTCTCTCTCCTTTTCTCTCTCTCTCTCTCCTTTTCTGAAACAAGCGAACAGCCTCTCCAGAGAGGCCTGGTGTGTTGTTCTCTCCGCTGAGGCAACAGGTAAGTGTGTGTCCCTGTGGCTTTTTAGACAGAATGACAACTCCAGACTGAAGCTATTGATTTTTCTCTCCTTTTTTATATATTTCCCCCTGGAGGAGTCTCCTGAGACAGCAAGTGGTCCTCGGTGGGTTCTTCTGCTGGACGTGACGTGCAGCTCCAGTGTCACGCCTGGACGGTGTCCGTCCATGTGAGAAAATGGAAAATTCTGCCATTCATAAAACCCATAACAATGTGAAGCCAAGAAGAATTTTATCTCTTACTGTTACATTGACTAGTTTAGTGTGAAATTCCTTGCTCAAATAAACTAATATCACACTAAATTGATATTCAGGTTGTCTCAATCTATTATATGGGTAATCTAGCAATTACTTTCACAGTCAAGTAATCATGAATCAAATAAACACCCATTTTATAACAGCAAACATTTTTATACATGAAATTTGTAAGTCTAAACACACACATTAGCGAGATCCTGCTTGTTTGGGTTTCCTCCCTCTCATAAAGACACAATAGTGCACTTTTAGGAAAGGAGATTCTCTGACTTGCAGGAGTGATATCTAGGAGTTACAAACCCAACCCAGTCCAACCACCAATCCCGACCCCCAAAAGACAGTTGATACATACAACAACCACCCCACCTCTTACTGCCCACCCAAATATGACGATTGCCATTCTCCCGGCTGACAAATACGTTAACTCCCAGGTCAGCAAATACAACCCAATCTCCCCCTCCCCAAATACAATCTCTACCACCCCCTCCTGCCTCCTTGACAAGCGTGATCCCCGCCACCTTCCCCTGCACACCCCAAAAAGTATGATCGCCACCCCTCCAGTTTACAAATAGTTGTTGCGCCAACCGCCCACCCCAAGTAACACTTATGATCGCCACCCCCCCAAGTATAACCCCTCCCTTTGACGAATACTTTTGCTGCCAAATCTTCCCCCGACAACAATGATTGATAATAATTAATGAAAATAAGTTAAACAAAAATAAAGAAGGCCATATAAACGTTTAAAAGTTTTGTGCAAACATTACTGGCTCACTGAATGCAGCAGAAAACAGGGCCATTTCAGCTTCTTTTAAAACTGGTGACTGCTGTGGCTGATCTAAAAAAGCCTTAAAGAACCTCTTTTTATATCTATACGGTAATTAATTCGGACTCAACATTCTGAAACAGCCAAAAAAGCTTAAAAGAGTGCACAATGGAATAAATTAACCAGGAAAAAGAGACAGAACCCGAAACAGCAGCACAGCACAGTGCAAACGACCCTAAACACGGGGAAATCTGCGCCGACATCCTGAAAACAGCGTTAATCACAGCACTCAGCAGCGCTGTGCGGTTTTACAGTGTTTAAAACAGTGTCACTCCACCTTCCACCTCCAGCGAACAAGCAATTAAGGCACAATTACAACAGCAGCTCTATTTATATCCCTCTTCCAGAGCCTCGGCAGCGACGGCGGAGACGCAAAAGTGCTTAATTCTGCATATTATCCCTCCGAAACAGATCCCACTGAGAGCAGCACGCGGCTTAAAGCCCCAGAAAACTTTTCTCCTTCTTCTCCTCGGGCCGAACACACCGAACCCGCTAATTAGGGCCTCTGTGACATATGGTAAACATTTGCCGGTGATCTTTTTTGTCCTTTATGCATTTATTTGGGTTTAATTCACCTTCCCGTGCTCCGACTGCAGGGAGGGACCTTTGATTAGCGTGCTATTAGAAAGTGACAGAAGCCCAAATTGGTGGGGATGAATGAACAGCTCCGTCGGGGGGGGCAGGCCGAAGTCAGCTAATGCGCAATTACATTAGACAGCTTCGCGTCCCCGGAAGTTTTGAGGGGAAAAAAAAAAGGCCCTCCCACCCAGCTAAAGAAGCGGCGGCGCAGATTAAACGCTCAGACGGTTAATTAGGAACAGCTTGCGTTCGCGTTGTTAAGAAGAAACGTAAACAGCGGGCAGATACTTTCCTCAACTTTTGCACTGTTCTGTAACCTTTTTCCCCAAAACTTTTTACAGTCCTGGACCCCCCCAAACATTAAACCTGCTGTGTAGCCTGTCTGAGTTCTCTCTTGCACACACACACACACACACACACACACACACACATACATAGTATAGTATTCCCATCTGAACCTGTGTGTGTGTCTAATTTATGGGGTTAAAGATGCAGAGAAACAAATCAAATATCAAATTTAATTGGATTTAAAGTGAGAGTTTGGACAGAAATCAAATTTACATTTACTTTTATAGATAACAGTGAGTCGTTTAGTGTCAGAAAGTGAGTTTAGAGGTTATTGAACACTTCATTGGAGGTGTTTAATCTTCCATTACTGGCTAGTTACATTAGCCTCATAGCTCCAGCGCTAAAACTAAAGAAGCAGAACTTCAGAAGGGGAATTCCAATGATTTTCAAAATTTCCCCATATTCTAGTGTGTGTAAACAGAGAGTGTTTGGGATGAAATGGTTCATTGTAGTGACTCAGCTTTCTTTACAGTGGAGGTGAATGGAACCAGACGTCTCCGGCACAAATCCAGCCGTTTTATTCTCTATCGCCCCCCAGTGAAGCTCCACGTGTCTCTGAGTGTTTATATGGATGTTG
>JBBPCZ010053886.1:0-12724 GCA_037974445.1 Brycinus macrolepidotus | reverse complement strand
ATAATAATAATAATAATAATAATAATAATAATAATAATAATAACAACAACAGCCTAATTACTACATATCTGTATATCTACTTGGCAAAAATATATTTATTTGACAATAATCTCAAATTTAGCTAAAGCACTCCTGTTAGGTCTTGTTTAACATTTTTCTTAAATAGGCTTAAGCCCTAATAATACTAATACTAATAGTAATAATAACAGTTGTGGTAGTGGTATAATAATAATAATAGTAGTAATACTATCTATCAGTAGTATTAACATCTATCTATCTGTCTATCTTTCTATATATCTATCTATCTATGCGCATGCGCGACCGCGGTGGGGGGGTCGTTTATGCAGGGCCCTGCAACCCCAAAACCTTACATGACTGGTCCCCAGGACAAATAAGTTTGAGAAACGCTGCCATAATGCATAATGATCCAGTGATTTTGGTCTGTATCGGACTGATACGGATACAGAGTATCAGATCAGCAAATCCCTAATACTGGTTTTCTTTCTTCAGAATAGAGTTTAGCAGGCTCAATCTCTTGTGAACATCTCTGCCACCTACCAATAAACAAAAGAATCAGGAAATTAGGAACACTCAGCAGGATAGGCATGCAAGACTGAACAAAATATACACACACATAGCCAGTAATATCATGAGTGGCATGGGAAACAAATGTGGATAATTAGGGCAAAGTTTTAGCCAGCACAGAAGAGAACCTGTAGACCTAGGTCGCTTTGTTGCTGGTGACATGCTGAAGTAAGGACCTTCAATATTTTGTCTATGGAAAAAATTGAATTGAACTTTAAAAAATAGCAACATTTGGTATTTGATAACCCAAAATAGTTCCAAAGCTGACACTTTTTGTCCTGCATACATTTTACCTGCAGATATCACTGGTCAAATGGAATGAGGTAACTGTGGTCAATAAGTAGTCAAAATATACACATACATGCTAAAAGCAAGCTAGCACTCATGTACTTCTAATTGTTGACTGTGGGTAAAGCTGCTTATGATGTCAGTTCAGTTCGCAGAAGCATTAGTTTGCTTTGTAATTTTTGACTGCAAGGCAGGACTGTGGTATTCAACTCAAGGTGTTTTGTCTTTTTTTTTTTTGGACTCTTTGGTTGGACTTGTCTTGGTCTTAGGCATTGGACTTGTCAAATATTCTGGTTTGTTTCAACTGAATCTGTCATGTTTTTGGTTTTGCAGACGGACACACTCGCAGGAGGGTTTCACTCAATACTGTTTTATCCTGACTGGGCTGGTGAACGCCAGAACAAAGCAGCACAGGAAGTGCACAGTTTAGAACAAATTCAGAGATACAGTTTTGCAACGTTACAGACACAGGACATACATCTGAGTGACAGTCTATGGTGGAATGGCATAAGGCAGAGCGGAGAGTCGAATGCAGGGTCAGAACTGGAAAACAGAGGTGAACACAGTTAGAAGAGGCAGGTGAAATGATGAAGAATGGATGTCAAACTCCAGCCCCGGCTAGCTTTTTTGTGGAATAATGGAAAACAGGTGAAACTCATAAGGGAGGAACCAACTGAGAGTGAGACTGTCGACCGAAAGAGCTTGCGGATGGAGTGGGTACACAGGGGATACCAAGGTCTGAGTGGCCAGGGGATAGCAAGGTCTTCTGGTAGGGTGGCCTCTGGGGTGGGAACAAGGCGGTCCAGCTATGGGACACTCTTATGAGGTCTTGGTTTAGGATGTCTTGGGCCGGGACCCAGCACCACTCCTTGGGGTCGTAGCTCTCCCAGTCCACCAGTTATTGAAGGCCCCCGACATCTCTTTGAATCCAGGAGCGCATGCACCCTGTACAACGGGGCACCATCCACCTCCAAAGCTTCTGGTTGGGATGGCTCCACCAAGCCTCCGTCCAAGGGCCCTAGAACCACTGGCCAAAGACACATGAAGTATGGGGTGAATATGTAAATGTACAAGCAATTTTAACTTGTAAGTAACTGGGTTAATTTGGGAGAAAATGGGAAAGGGGCTGATACATTTGGGGTTTAGTTTAGTGTTGGAAGGTTCAAACAAAGACCCCTGGTTGCCACACCCTGTCACTTGGTTGATAGGTTAGCGTCTCTCCCCAATACCTGTCTGCTTGCTCCTGGAGCCCGTGAACTGCTCTTGAATTCATTCATTCATTTTCTGTAACCACTTAATCCTTAAAAGGGTCGCAGGTACCCAGAGCCTATCCCAGGGTCTACAGGCGTGAGGCTGGGACTCACCCTGGGCGGGGCACCAATTTACCTGACACACATGTCTTTGGACTATGGGTGAAACCGGAGAAAAATTCACACCACCACGAGGAGAACATGCAAACTGCACACACACAAGGTCAGGACCCATATTTGAACCCCCAATCCTTGAGGGGTGAGGCAACGGTGCTACTCACTGCGCCACCGTGGGGCCACCCAGAAATCTCTTTAACAATCTGGGGCTCAGGCCAGTCCGTCACCACTTTAAACTACCACTCATCCATACTGACTACTTCTGGCCTGGAGCCTTTACCTGGCATCACAAGGTAGATGTAATGGCCAGACATGGTTGTACGCGCTCTTCGTAAGTCTAATTTGGTGAAAATTAGATCACTTTAGTCACTGGTAGGTTGCTAACTGGGCTGTGAGCCAGGGCTTTGACCCTGACTGGGTGGGATAATGCAACCCAGAGAATAGAGGTGGGTTGAACAAATTCCTTAGACAGAAACCTGCCAGCCAACTCGAAGTATAAAAGGACAGAAATAGGAACAGACATGGACAAGAATTACAAACTGATTTAACGTTAACATGTCTGCTGTAACCCCCGAGCCTTATGACTCCCATTTCCCCCTGATGGGACACTGTTGTCTCCAGTGTCAATCAGCACCACAGTACAGACAAAAGCCCTTTTCTGTCTGTGGGTTCCCTCCTCCGGTGTCCTCTGGGAGGCTCGCAGGTGGAGGAGTCAATCACTGCTGGACTGCCCCTGGGCCCGATGGTCAAAGACCATCTGGATATGGAGGACGAACTCAATGTAGTTGTTCAAAATGGAGCCACTGCCACTCTAGATATCTGCGGCTCAGTCCTGGGCCCACTCAGTGAGGCAGGGGATGAACGCTGACACTTTGTGGGAGTCCGGCAGCTCCAGAAACTTGGCAAAGTAGAGCGTGAACCCCAGGGGAAAGTTCCAACAGCCTGCCGGATCTCCCATGTAGTGCTCTGTCATTGAGGTGTGGCTTGGTTCACTCTGAGTCGGCGCAGGGACCAGGGACCTGCAAGTATGCTAGCTAGTGTAGTAGCTAATCTAGCTGAAGTTACAGATCACGTCTATTATCACATCATTGGATTACCTATTACACTAGCTAGTTAGCAAACATGTATATAGATTATTAAGAATTTAGAGCTGTGTTGCCTCTTTCCTTCTCAATACAGACTCAAACATCAGTGACTCACCAGTGACTTGGACTTGGACACCCTCAAGAACTTGAAACTTGTCTCTGACTTACTGTCTCAAGACCTGACTAAGAAATCTTCACCTCAGTGAACTGAGACTTGCCTGAGACTTGAATCTCAAGGACTCGATTTGGATTGGCATCCCAAAGACTTGAGACTTAATTTGGGCTCCACCCCAGTGAATCAAGATTCAACATGGACTTGCATGACATGACTTGTAAATATCTTTGCTACTTTCCAATAAGCCATCAAAAATGTCTCTCTAAGATATTTACATTCAAGAATATGATTTAACAACATTTGGTCATAAGTGGAGCTAATGAATGTTTAAACAAATTTTTCATCATTGTAAAGACTGAAATCTGAGCTAATTTGGTGAAATTTGTTCAGTTCCAATCTGAGTGAAAATTTAGATTGGATTGACTTTCACTAATGCGCAAGGCTGTCTTCAACACTGAAAAGATGAAACATCACAAACTCATTTAGCTTTAAGTAAATGTACAGATCATGGCAATATAACTGCAGTGCTTGCTCTTTCCTGTTCTCAGCTCCTTCCCTAATTCTGAGCATTGTGATGTGAAAGGTGAACCATCTCAGCTGAAACCTAGGCTTGCATACCTGATATGGCTAAAGCTGTTCACAAGCTGTTCCAGTTTGGGATGTGTTTGTCATATTTTCATTTCCAGCAGATAAAGTTTGACTCTTGACAGATCCTTATCTTTTTCTTTGAACAAGAGCTACTAAACATCTGATATCAGAAAAGTAATAAAACATAACAAAGCAATGCATTTGAGAAGGCCTTTTGGTACACAAACAGCAGAGTCAGACACCAGGGTCTGATCAGTTGAATTCACATTGACTGTCCCATCCTCTCACTCACCAAATGCCCAAACACAGACTGTCTCAATGTGAAACAAACCAAACCAAATTTAAAAAGTCACAATATCACTCACTGGTGCAGATTTTAGCAAACAAACCTTGTGCAAAAACATCCTAGCATGATCATGAACTTATTGCCTCTACAGGTTAAAGTGCCATTTGAAGGACTCATCACCAAACCTTATCCTGTTTCCCTATGCACTGCCATGCAGTATAACATAAATGATATTTTATATATATGTCATTAAGTGTTTGTGTAAGACAAGCCATCAACATGAAGCCTGATCAAGTGCAGTCTCTAATATTAAATGGAATGGAGGAAAAGTATTCATTATAGAGGTTTAAATGCCTGAATGACCTTAGACCTTAGACCTTGGTGCTGAAGGTTTAGAAGTTTCACTTACTTTTTGTTTATTAGGCATACAATGCATACTGATATGCTTTCATTCCTTCACAAGGTCGCATGTATTAATATTGGAAACATAAACGTGTGCCAAGTAAGCGGCCTGACTGGTGTTAAAGAGTTACTGTATAGACCTCATATATATAAAAAAGACATGATGTACTTGTCTGGCTGTGATGGCTGAGTGGTTAAAGCGTTAGACTTGAAATCCAATGGGGTTTCCCCGTGCAGGTTCGAACCCTGCTAGCAGCAATGTTTCGGGACAGGTGGTGGCCTAGTGGTTAGGGAGTTGCCCCTGTGATCGGAAAGTCATGGGTTTGAATCCCAGGGCTGCAAGTGTCACCCCTGAGGTACCCTTGAGCAAGGTACTGTCCCCACACAGTGCTCCCTGGGCGCCATGCCTCTGGCTGCCCACCCGTTCAGTTGGTGAATGGGTTAAATGCAGGGAAGGAATTACACATTGTGTGGTGTGTTCATGTGTGACTGTAAGGGGCCACTTTACTGTGTTGTGACCATAGAGGACAACAAAAGAGTCCTTTCGTTGTTATCTGCTTTAAATTGACTTTTTGTAGCCAATTTGTCAGTAAAAACTTGGCCTTACTGTCTGTCCAGTCAATAACTTTTCTCTTCTTTTGTAGACACTCTTTAAAATGCCATCTGTTCTTTACATTATTTAAACATTTACGTAGGAACGAACCAGTCAAAATGGTCCAAAACGACTTGCGTTTCTCTCCTCCTGTAAAGTTACCATGTAAGAGTTAAAAAGGTTTTACTACGACAGCAACAAAAGTCAAAATAGAAGCAAGTAGCAAGAGATGTCACACTGTAAAAAAACAAGCCCATAAGTTAGGCTCACAGCTCACTGCAATCTTTTACTTCATGTAGTACATTTTTTCTCATGTTAAGAGTTGGAAAGTTTTGACCACACAGAAGCGAAAGCTACGGCAGGATGGTTTCTTGGTTTTTTCCATTCCATTTATACACCTACAGGTAAACCGCAGGCTATGCTGAGGGGGCTTGAGATCAGAGTGTGAACAATAAGTGTTGGTAGCAAGTATCGGCCTCTGCAAACAAGCGGCAACAGTCATTCAGAGCAGATGCATTTGCATCATTCTGCACCTTACCTAATTTAGAAAAATATTTCTGTCAGTTGCAGAAATCATTTGTAGAGCTTTCTGAAATAATTATTGTTTTCTTTTTTATTTTTTACCAGAGATATAATTTAACTAGAAATGTTTTTGCTGAATTTCTGAGGCACACATGTAAACACAACGTAAAGATCTCATAGCTGAACTGTCCATAATGTCCTTAATGCACAATTAATTTAATCAGCAAGAAAACTGGCACTTTACCATAGTGGCAGGAATTTACAACTAGCCTTGAATATATTTAGAACATAAATAGAAACTGCTAAGTTACTTCCTTTTTCTGAGCTTTCCGTGTGCTACTGTGTTTTTTGTCGATATGTAAAAGAAGTTCCATTTATTATTGCGTGCTCTATGAGAGTTTCTAACTGAGTGTGCATATACATCAAGAACAACATTTAGGTCACCTGGAGCTTATTGCTAGTCACAGTAGCAATAAAAGGCGAACAATAGTAATTTGAGACAAAAAAAACAAAAAAACCCTATTTATTATATTTTGGTTAGATCATGCTCTATACAGAACTGGAGATACTAAATTGCTCTGAAGTACGACTGTGTGTGTGAATGTGTTTGTCTGTGTGTCTGCCCTGGGATGGAATGGGAACCTGTCCAGTTTCTCTACTTTTTGTTCTATGATCACTGGGATAGGCTTCAGCACCCCTCCTGACCCTGGTAAGGATAAAAGATTTAAAAGAAGAATAGGATTAAAAGATAGAAATACCTTTCTTTTTGTGTAGGTACTAAAGGGTTAAAAGATTAGGTATTTTTGGGTCAAAGTAGTTTTGCTGTCAAAATAGTGTTGACTAGGTATTAAAGAGAAATCAAGCGAATCATGATATCCTCTTCAACCTTGTTCTTCCAGCTCTGAACAGCAGGAGGGGATAGTTAGCTGTTAACTGAGCAGGCAGCATTCACACCATGGGGGACATTCACTGCTTTGTCAGGCCTTGACCTCTCGACCTTGCTCTCATTTCTAAGGTCGCTTTTGTAAGTTATTTTTGAACATCTGACTGTTTGATTACTCCATGGTGCCTCGGAAGGAAAAAAAACCAAGCAAACAGCAGCTGATACAAAAAGCTGGTAAGATTAAAAATAATTGCGGCAAAGCAGTTTGTGTTAACTGTTAACTTTATCAGTGAAGCAAATTATACATTTTTAGGGTGATGACCCCAAGACTGACTACACAGACTACACAGCAACCTCTCATTTACAGTGGATAATGTGCAACCAGTCACATTTTATATTTTATTTTTTTTCCCATATATGTTAAATTCAGCTTATAAGCAGTAATTGTGTATTAAAATGTGGATAAGTGTGTTCTGTGTAGAGGATGCATACTTATTTTCACTTGGCCAGCTTTCCTTCACACCATAGGAATCTACTTGAATATTTTGGCATGTAATCCTGTACTCAGTCTATTGAATGCGTAGCATAACACTGTAATTAATTCCAAACCCCACTTCACTGCCTCGTGGTCCAGGTAACAATCACTATATTACTATTCTTTAATCTCTGTCTTTCTGGCTGCATTTGTCAAAAGCAACTTATTTAACTTATTTATTTTAAAATAAATGTCTTTCTTTCTTGTAATTAGTTTCCTTAGATGTTAAAAATAAAAACAGCATTATAAATCGCAAGTCCGAGTTTAGTGTCGTTATTACCAGAACGGATCGCATATAAAACATTTTTAACATGTTAAATGAGAGGTCAGTCTGCGATCAGTCAGCAGTAAACAAGGTGGGGTATTTTTGTCTCTGCTCATGGAAAAACAAGTGAGGTGTCTTTGGTGAGAAGAAGGCTCTTGTGGTTTTGCTGAAAGTGTGACTAAAGAGGAGAGGGTCAGTTGTTGAGACCGTAAACAGTCAAACCATGACACACACACAAACACACACTCATTTTAGGTTTGGGGTTTTTGCAAAAGCTTCTAGGTGAAATGTGGCCTTCGTCGCAGGAACCAAAGCAAACGGATTAATTATGATTGTACACATATTTATACTGGACACATAGAGTATTATTTATAATGATGTATTTACTACTTAATAATTACTTCATGTTCATCATGTAATAATTATTTAATGCTTAACTTTGCTGAGAATTAGACATTAAACACTAAATTAAATTAAACATTATAAGTAAAAAAACAGTGTTTAATTATATACTGTTAAAAGAGTGTATTTCAAGTGTCATAAGCTTATAACTAGTTTTCAGTGGTGTGTATGAAGTGTAAATCTGAATGTGTTATGTTGATGCGCTGAAGTTCACTCCAGCGTGTCTGGCTGTGATCTGAGCTGCTTCTTCCTGTCCTTCAGTCTGCAGGAAATGATGAGCCCCTCACCGTCTCCACCTTCTCAGTGAAGCCCTACTCTCTTTGTCACCTTATATGGATGTGTGCTGCTGCCATTTGACCAGTAGTATGTGGTTTGAGGCATCATAGGCCTGAACAAGGCCAAAAACAGTTCAACTTAAAAAAAATCATATACACAACAGAAAAATGAGAATTAATGTAAATCCTAAATTATTCTTAAAACCTCTTGTGCACTATATAAATGTCACCATCAAGAAAGGATGGAATATAATCTTGTTTCATCAGCATGCCTTACCATTCTGGGTTTTGTGACAAAAGTGGTGAAATATTCACTGAACATAAGACCCATCTTGGTGTTGTATCAGTAAAGAACCAGAATGGGAAGATGTCCCTGGCCGTGGTGCTGAAATGGCCTCTCCTGAGGCTGCTGTGAATCTAAAGGCCATGGAGCTCACAGACCCCAAAAGGATTCTCATAACACAGAGGTTGGTCAGCTCAAATGAAAGCTGTTTTTAATCTGTTTTTTTCTCACTGATGTCCTTCAACAAATGCATATGAGTGAAAATAAGTCAAATATGTTGATTGAAAGACAGTATAGTCACTTTCCAGCTTTACTTGGTGTTTTGTTGGGTAAAATCTTTCCCTTAGGTCTTGGTCTTTTGGCAGCTCATTTTACTTACCCACTGTGTGTTGTTTTTCCATTATGCCCTACCTACCCCTGCAGAGGCACCTCTCTTTTGTTCTCTGGTTAACCACCCAGCCTCATGTAATCACTACAGCAGCACTTGTGCTAAAATTGGAACAAGACAGAGAAGATTAGCATGGCCCCTGCACAAAAACATGAAATCGTGAAGCGTTCCTTAACTTTCAGGGCAGCTGGTGGCCTAGTGGTTAGGGACTTGCCCCTACGATCAGAAGGTCGTGAGTTCGAATCCCAGGACTGCTAGTGGCAGCCATGAGGTACCCTTAAGCAAGATACCATCCCCACGCACTGCTCCCCGGGCGCTGTGTTCCTGGCTACCCACTGCTTCACTCGGTGAATGGGTTAAATGCAGAGATGAATTTCATGCTGTTCACACTGTGTGCTCTGGCGTGATCATGTATGACAAATGGACACTTTACACTTACACACTTATTAGTGTGTGTCCGTCACAACTGAACTAAATTATATGGATAGCTAAATTAAATCTATAAACTTGAATTGCTTATTTAACTTTGTCATTTCATGAATTCCAATAATAATACGTTAAATGAAAGTATGCATAAGGTCAGGTACTTGGGAAGTGTATGGGGATTTCAAGATTGAACTAAAACTGCTAAAAAAACGCATAAAAACAAAAATAACAATTGTATTTTGAAATAATTTGACAATAGTAAAGACCTATGTGTGCTTATTGTAGGATTGAGTTTGTATATTTTTATTTTATTTATATTGTAGGCCAGTTCTGTTCCCCAAAGCGGCCTGATATCGTTTTTTATACTTGAAAACTTATCAGAATACATTAGTTTATTTTTCGGTCATTACACATCTTAAGGTACATTTGAGTGTTTAGCAGTCTGACTGGATGCAGCTCAGCTCATTTGCATAAGCTTCTAGAATGAGAGAGCTAAGTGGGCAGCAAAGTAGGATGTGTATCAGGGGTTTGACTCATGAACTATAAATGTATTTGGCCGTCTTTCATCACATTATTCTTAACGCATTGCCATGTACTGTTTTATGCAAATTTTCCAATAATTTAAACAAAAAAAAATGCCAAACATTTTGCATATTTCAATTTCATGGATAAAAAAAAGAATACCATCAGTTTAAAACATCTTCCCACAATCCTACATAAGGAATTAAAAATAATCTGTCAAGTTCATCAGTATTTTTTTCAAATTATTAGTGTAAGTTATTTAAATTGCATATTACTCAGTCAAGTTTTTCTACTTAACCCAATTGCATGGAGCCACTCTGGTCCTGGAGTAGCCCCGTATTGCACATTTAAGTGTTTACCCTGCAGTAGCATGGTCATGTCAGCTCTTGAAGGACTTGATCATTATCTAATCAGTCAGATTAGGTGTGGTATTAGGGGACAAACACCATAATTTGCAGAACAGGTCTACCTCCAGAACCCCAGAAGGGAACTATTGTTCTTACTAGTCTGAGAGTGTACATATCAAAGCAAGGATGTGGATATTTGTATATCAAGTACAATAAATAAAGTGTTACTACTAGATATATTCGCACCAAGCTAACATTACTAAATAAAGAATTATAAACAAATTAAGTCTAATTCTTTCGTAGGCCTGTGGTTCACAGATTAGGCCTGCTGAAGCCTAATCTGTGAATCACGTGTTTAACGCTTTATTTTGGTACAAAGAGAGGCTGTCTGTGGAGGTATGAGAACAGAGGTGTGAAAGTGTCTATGTGACTGATTTTCCATTCTAGTTCACAACAACACCACCACAGTGATAAGTATATGGCCTTGACATACCGCATAATCACATGCTCTTCACACTACTGCACAAAGTAAGCTGTTAATTGAGAAAGACTGTTAACTGAGAAATAATTCTTGTTTTACCCATAAATTTCCTGAAAGTTCAAATGTGCAAGTTATAATGTGCAATTCTTCTGGTGCATTATTAATATTACATTGTGTGCCTGTCCATATATATATATATATATATATATATATATATATCCACTCTTTACATATATATATATACATATACTTATCTTATCTTTATCTTATCTTAAATACATTCAGAATAAAAATATACTCTTTGGGCTTGTTCTGGCTCTCAGTGGTCTTGCTGTTCCTGCTGTCGACAGAGAGGGGAAAAGTGACGGGGCAAGCTTAGACAGTGGGAGTGCAGGCCTACGTCTGACCCGACTCATTATACGTAACTTATTCTTTATCGGCATGTTAATACGAATAAAAAACACACATAACAAACGAAAAGCCGCTGAACAGCCACATTGTTGTAAACATCATTAAGTGTACATTTATGTCTGCTGTCATTCTTTGATAAGGATGCATAAAAACATCATAAAAAACTAAAATATAAACACGTAAATAATATACATATATACATTCGTACATGCATTCGATAATTAAAAAAAAAAAGTGTCCTGACCCTTAGTTTTTCAGTACACTAATGATTTAACCATATAAACCTTGAGGATACATATATTTTCATTTTAATTTCATCTGAATTCCTTTTTTTCATTCTTAAAAGTTTTATACTTTTTTACATGTCTACATTCTATTTCATTGCTTATTTTATTTCTACTTGATATTTAACTAGTTATTTGGTCACTATTATGTTCTTTAGCATGGTTTGTTTATTTGTTTGTTGAAAATCAATAAATACATTACTAAAAAACTACTATTACATACTATTACATACTATTTTATTAAAGTGTGTTCTAATATTTAAAGATATTTTACTAATGATTGTACAATTGACTGTGTAACAGAAGTTTTTACTGCATGATTTTGCAACAAGCAGTCAGAAAATGTATATTTTTTTAACATTGTTAAAATTTCTGGAAAGAATAATTGTGAGAAATTGCAAAATGAAGTACCAGTTGCATTTCAGTGAAATAAAAAATAATTTCTGATACTTTTGAGTTGGTTTGCAACTAAAAATTTACTACTAAAAAATGTTTTTTTGTTGGACCACTGAACCAAATTGATTTGAGTGATGGACCATTCTTAAAAAAAAAAAACAGTTTTACAGTTTTACCTGTGTGCTGGTGGTATGAAGGTATCAGGCATGGTGCTGTACACTGGAGGGGGTTTTACACATGTCAGAGTCACTACAAATCAGAGAGTGGTCCACTATCCAAAAATACTGAGCAAGCACTGGCTGTAAAACCAGTGTAGTGTAGAATATGTATTTTTTGGATGGTGAAGATATACCCATAATAATAACATTAATTAATCATTTCTACCAGTGGTGTTCCAGTGTTTGTTACTGAAGTTGTTTTTATTCAGTTGGCATAAACAAGTCAGGGTACTTCTATCTTGGTTATAGAAAGCGAGGCAAAGTGCATCATGTGGTTTTGGTGCATCAAAGAGTGTGTGACAAAAACTGGGTTGGTCAGTCTTGTGGTTGGAAACACTCAAACCATGATAAAATCTCTTGCAAAGGTGCATGCATGGCTATGCAAATGCACTTCTGCCTATAAAGTACAACTGAATGCAAACTCAGTTTTTTTGTTTGTTTATTTGATTGTTTATTTATTTATTTATTTTTACACAAGTCACATTCTTAAAATGATTACAGTTAAATAGCATTCATTTGAATTTCATTTATTTTTTAATAACATTAATATATTTAGCTATTTTTCCTATTTTATTAGTGTATACACACATATGTAATACGTATATTATAATACATATTATATATATGTTATATATAGATATACACTATTCATATATATATATATATATACATGTGTATGTATATATGTATATATATATATGTGTATATATGTATATGTATATATGTATATGTATATATGTATATGTATATATGTATATGTATATATGTATATGTATAT
>JBBPCZ010053875.1:0-12725 GCA_037974445.1 Brycinus macrolepidotus | reverse complement strand
TGCAGAGGAAGAATTTCATGCTGTTCACACTGTGTGCTGTGGTGTGTTCACGTATGACCGAATGATCACTTTCACTTAGTCAAAGGTTTTATAAATCCTTGGGTGAAATTCCCAAGGTGGCGTAGTCGGTTTAGTTTAATCCGAGTAGCTACTAGCACATGTTAAAACATACACATTACCTTAAGGTGTCTCCCTCTCGCCACAGTATCAAAGCATTGCAGCCTCACATGGACACACAGCAGCCAAAACCACCTACCTAATATTGTGTAGGTCCCGCTTGTGCCACCAAAACAGCTCTGACCCGTCAAGGCATGGACCCAGTCTTCTCAGTTCAGTTCAGTCCAATTTTATTTAAATAGCTCTTTTTACAATTGATTCAAGCCTTCTAGTAAGATTTTTATTGTACATTGTACACTGTACACTGAACCAAAGGCGACAGAGGCGAAAACCTAATTCAGCTGGAAGAAACCTTGAGAGGAATCATCAAAAAAGAAACAAGAAAGGAAGAATGGAAAGTGTTGACTAACGATAAGAGACCTTAATGTATAGTTTTTGAGAGTCTCCTGTCCACAGCAGTAGATGGCTTTGAGCAGCAGTGGCTACTTAAATGTAAAATATAAATGTAAAGAATGTAAACGAGACTCTGGCAGACCTGACTATAACTGCCTAGCTAGAAAGGACAGAGATGAGAGGTATCACAGTCTCAAGGCATCACAGACGCTGAGGGTGTGCTGTGCTTTCCGGCACCAAGACGTTAGCAGCTTTGATGGAAAAGAGAGAATGTGATTTACTTCACCTGTCATGTTATGGCAGATCAGTGTCCAGGTAACTTAAGTTCAGTTACAGAACATTACAATGTATTTGCATCTGAGTACTATGTGCACTCAGAGGCAGAAGCAAGATGAAACTAAAGACGCCCACTGCTTAAACCAAAGAGGAAACCTGATGGCCACTAAAACTGAAGCTCCTGCTGAACGACAGAACCCAGCTGTCAATCATGAAGAACCTCAAAAGTTAGTCAGAAGAAATTCTATGTCTGAGCCTCGTAATTTATTCTCAGCATCGACTACAGAACCAAAGGATGGACCACGACCCTCTACCAGCACACAGGATCATCAGAACCATAACTGAACCCTGGGGTGGGACTGAAGGGTGATTAACATAAAATAATGGCTCAAGAATGCCATTTTGACCTTAAATAACTGTGTATAACAACAATATACAGTGATCAGGAAAAATACAACCATCAGGATGAACAAAAGTGGGGTTTTATGGTCCTGACAGAAAATGGTCAATGTAATCTACCACAATAACACACACACACCCACACCACTGTGGATTTTCATTCTATTTTCTGTACATATTTCTGCAATATTTTATACCTTCAGCTAATATTTGTGGTTTAGACAGTTGTTTTGCTGTTTATTATTTAAGTATTAATAAAATGATTTATCTATCTGTCCATCTATCTATAGTTTTCACAGGGTGTAGTCACTAAGTGCTCTACACTGAGTGAAAAACAGATGACTGCACAGACCAGTTAAATTTAAATTTTAAATGTTAAATTAGTGAAGGCATCTATGCAAAAATTACCATAGAGGGGAAACATTTAATGAATGTACACCTCTCAACTTCAGAAAAATTCAAATCCAAATGTACACTGTATGGACAAAAGTATTGGGACACACTTGTTTTTCAGGATTTGGGCTAGGCCCCTTACTTCCAGTGAAGGACAATCTTAATGCTTCAGCAGACCAAGACAGGCCTTCTCGTCCAACATCAGTGCCTGACCTCATAAATGCTCTACAGAATGAATGGGCATGTATTCACAGAGAAACACTTAAAGTGTAAAGTGACCATTTGTCATACGTGAACACACCACAGCACACAGTGTGAACAGCACGAAATTCTTCCTCTGCATTTTACCCATTCACCAAGTGAAGCAGCGGGCAGCCAGGAACACAGTGCCTGGGGAGTAGTGTGTGGGGACGGTACCTTGCTCAAGGGAACCTCAGAGGTGCCACTAGCAGTCCTGGGATTCGAACCCATGACCTTCTGGTCACAGGGCCAACTCCTTAACCACCTAGTCAACCAGCTGTGGAAAGCCTTCCAAGAAGAGTGGAAGCTGTCATAGCTGCAAAGGAGGACCAACTCCGTATTAAAGTCTATGTATTTGAATGCAGTGTCGTTAAAGTCCCTGTTGGTGTAATGGTCAGGCGTCCCGATATTTTTGTCCATAAAGTGCATCATTAAACAGTGCCACAATGCTGGTAGTACCAGCATAAGGCCACAAGGTGGCGCCCATGCTGCAAAACAAACTGTCCAACTCGACAGCACGCATGTTTACCAGGCATGTGCGGCACCATCGATCTGATTCCATGTGGTATCGATTCTGGTTCTTCTCCTGGTGTGTGTTGAAATGGGAAAATCTTTGCAGTTTTAACAGTGAAAACCAGGATATGTGAACATCTCAAGTGAAATGTGAACTTTAAATAACACCAAGTTTAGTGAAGTGAAAAAACTCCATCTGTCATGACAGAACATTCACTCCATCTCATGTGTGTATGAGAATATTACCAGGGGCTCCCAGTGGAACTGAGTCACTGGTGTTTATTGGTGATGTGACCGCTGACAGAAGTAGAAGGATGAATTCTGAAGTGTTTAGAGCTACACTCTCTGCTCAGATTCAGCCAAATGCTGCAAAACTGATTGGAAGGTGCTTTACAGGTCAAATCAATAAAGACCCAAACATACTGTGAAAACAACCCAAGAGTTCCTCAAGGTAAAGAAATGGGATATTTTTCAATGACCAAGTGATCTAGACCCAACAGAGCAAAACTGAAGACAGAAAGAGCAACAAACAAGCAGCAACTGTAGGCTACAGCAGTAACGGCCTGGCAAAGCATCTCAAGGGAGGAAATTCAGCATTTGGTGAGGTCCATGGGTTCCAGACTTAAGGCAGTCACTGGCTGCAAATGTTTTTCTTCCAAGTATTAAAACAATACATATATTTTATATTGTTTTAATTTGTCTAATTACTTTTGCACCTCTGATGCAATACCTTTGTTAATCCCCAAAGCTGAAAGTCTGTTCTTATACTGTACTGTTGGTATAGTTTTTATTCTGTTGTTTTTAATATTTTGCTGCTTTTATCTTGTTCTGTCCACTTTCTGCTGAGACGATGCAAATTTCCCACTTGTGGGACTAATAAAGGATTATCTTATCTTATCTTGATTGCTTAATTTCAAATTCATTGTAGTGGTATACAGAGAGAACATCTATCTATCTATCTATCTATCCATCCTCAGTTTTCACCGGGTGTAGTCATTAAGTGCTCTACACCGAGTGAAAAACGGAGATGTTAAATTAGAAGAAACCAAGCAAAAACTACCATGGCAAACAAGGGCAATTAACTCAAACAGAGAAATGAGTCATATTAGCTGAGAGAAAGAGAATGCACAGCTCTCAACTTCAAATTCAAAACCAAATGTCATCAATGCCACAACACTGATGTAGTACCACCGTACGGCCACAAGGTGTCCGGCTCTGGACTACACACATGTTCACCAGCTCTGAGTGGGACGATCAATCCAATTCCAAGTAATAGTGTTTCTGGTAGAAAGGGGAATTCTTTGTGATTTTCGTAGTGAACACCAGTAAATGCGAACATCAGAACTATTTGATCACCTCTAGCGAAGTGAAAAAAACTACGTATTTTCTGCCATTACAGAACATTCACTCCATCTCGTGTATATGAGAACAAGAATTAGAGGAAGAAGGAATGTAGTTCCTGTCGGCTTTTCATCATCAATAAAAAAAGTTAAAGTAATTATGAAAATTTCACTGTGGCTTAAAGAAAATACTCAGAATTGAGGACTGATTTAAAAAATATCTATCAAGATCAGTCTCAATATTTCAGTGTCCATATACCCATCTCTGAGAGTTAAACAAAACTCACTTTAGTGGAGTGAAAAATCTCCTTATAATCTGTCATTACAGAGCATGTCTTGTCTTCACTATGTCTTGAGTGTATGAGAACCAGATGTTAGGACAAAAGGAATGTAGTTCCTTTCAGCATGAAAAAGACACATATGAGGATGAACATTCAGCTTCTGCTTAAAGAAAACACTCAGTATCTGCATTTTTGTTCAAGGGTCGATTTAAAAAAATATCCATCAGGATCGGAAGTATCGATATTTCAGTGTCCATCTGCCCATCCCTGGTATTTATTCATATGCTTTTAAAATGACTTAGGAATTTCCTGAAATGTGTGAAATTTGAAACTAAGAGTGTGAAATGTGGCTCCAGTGACCTGAGTCATATGGGAGTGATGTCAGAGTGAAAGTGATGGCAATTGTGAATGTTGTAGATCATCTTCATGTGAACTCGCCTCTCTCCTGCTGTACAAAATTACTGTCAGTGTTATGGAGGTTCCAGCAGGATGTCTGTTCAGAATGACTGAGATTATAAGATTTGCTCTAAGTTCCTCATCACCCTGGTTAGAGAGCAATTTTTAAGGTCTTTTAGGTCTTTTAGGTCAGGCATTAAGCTCTAATTTTCAGGCTTTAATCTGTATTCGGGTGTTAAGCTCTAGTTGGGTGTTCAGTTTAGGATATAAAAATGTGGAGACATTGTTGAAGTTCCTCTCCACCGAGAGTCTTCATTTAGAATCCCAACGAGAAATAGGTCATGTAAAAGGCTTATGAAAAATAAGATCATTTATTTACAAATTTTGGAAGTGGAATTTAGTTCATTTTTGCAGAGACCGGTTATTTGAGAGCCAGTGACGAAGCAAATAAGTTCCCATGGCCACGACTGATACAGATCAAGCTGAAGTGACTAAAGATTACTATCAAACTGTTTGGGCAATAAGAAGAGCTAGTGAGTGGGTTCAGGGTGTGAAGCCAGAGAAATGGAGGAAGAAGTTCACCTGATTATTTAATGAGCTTGTGGATTCACTGCCCACAAGACATTAGAGGAGCAAATTCTATTTAAAAACAGGCACAGTGTATAAATAGAGGTGACTAATTTGTAGGACGGTCATTACTAAAAGTAGCTAAGAGGTCATTTTACACTGCTGTTGGAGGCTCTGAGCAGGCAGTGACACTCGCCCATGCTGAAGGGTAAACTTTCCTCTCACATGAGTGCGGATCACCAGACACTGATAGTTTATGCCGTCAGTATTGTCTTGCCTACCCAGCGACGTTGGCTCTACCCGTATCAGGCGCTCTTTCTTCCTGTTGTTTTAAGGCTGTGGCAGTAGAACTGTCTTCAGAGTGGAAAGTAGTTTTTTTTTTTCTGGTGGATGGGGATCTTCATATATCACCCGGTAACACTGAAGGAAATTGGCAAGATCTGGGCCTGCGGGTGCTTCCCCAGCTTGCAAACCAGTTATCTTTCCCCACAAACTCCCCCACAAATGACGCTGGAAAGAATGTTTACTTTCTCATCAAATGAAAATGCTGAACGGACACAACCTGCTTTGGGCTGGATATTGGGGGAAGAGAGTGGTTCATTGTATCCACACTATGGGCGTTTAATAAAACTGATTCTAGGTGATTTTAAAAAA
This sequence comes from Brycinus macrolepidotus, assembly GCA_037974445.1. Taxonomy (NCBI): domain Eukaryota; kingdom Metazoa; phylum Chordata; class Actinopteri; order Characiformes; family Alestidae; genus Brycinus; species Brycinus macrolepidotus. Next base: position 7,156 of record JBBPCZ010053875.1, on the reverse strand, counting down.
GGTTTTCCCAGTGGTGACTACTCCTGAAAGTTCTTATTGTCCATATACAGCCAATACCCATCTTCTAAAGATGGAGAAGCTGTGCATGAACAAAGTGCTATAATAATATTGATTGGATGTCTCCTTATTCTTCTGTGTTCATTCCTGTTGTCATTGTTTTGTTGTTATTTTTTATTTGGCTCGTACTTTATCGCGTCTCTGAGTTTTGATTACCTGTACTTTATGATGATTACTCTTATAATGATAGACACTGCTGTGTGATTCTCTGGATCCTTTTCTTTTTTACTTCCTCCGGCATTTATGATCAACATATTGATCATTGGGGGGGGGTGTGGATTTGGGTCTAATTGTATTCAAGTTTACTCAAGTGTACTGAAGTGCTGTGTTTTGTACAGTCTAGTCATGCTGAAGGACATGGCCTATGTGTGAGAAAATGATTATGTGGAAATGTTTGGGTGTGTTCCTGAGGCTGAGAAATGTGAAACTTGATAAGAAAGGCTCTCCAGTGCTGGATCCTTGCTTCCCGGTGTTACGTCACACTCAAAAGGCTGATGAACATATCTTTTCTGGCTTCTATACTGTTCTCCCTTCTGTATTTTTTCACACGGAAAGCCTTGAGATCTGTTTTAGAGTCCAGGTGGCTGACTAAAGGTTGACCCCTTAACCCTTTGACTTTTTACACTGTGGAAGACAGCCTTGTCAATATGGAACAGATGCCATGCAACCTAAAGGGGGCCACATTTGACCAGAGACCAGAGGTGTCAGTAGGATCTTGAAACATTAGGGGTTATAGTCTTCATGTGTCCTCTCATGTAGGTGGGGCAGCTGGTGGCCTTGTGGTTATGGAGTTGCCTCTGCGATCGGACGGTCATGGGTTCAAGTCTCAGGACTGTCATTGGCACCACTGAGCAAGATACTATCTCACTCAACGCTCCCGGGCGCTGTGTGACTGGCTGCCCACTGCTTCACTTGGATGAGTGGGTTTCACATTTTTCATGAGTCAAGGGGGTTGATTTGTCAACAGGGCAGTTTTGATCAGAATGATGGGTCAGTGATGATCGGAGTGATGATAGATGATTACATCCATAGCAATTGGCTATCTTTTGAGGTCTGTTTCAGAGTCCAGGCGGCTGACCAAAGGGGGAGCCTTTAACAGATGCCATGTCATTGAAAGCAGGTCACATTTGACCAGAGACTAGAGGTGTCAGTAGGATCTTGAAACATTAGGGGTTACAGTGTACTTGGTCCTTTTAATGTGTCAGGGTTGAGGAGGGTTGATGGGAATGATGGGTCAATGATGATCAGAGTGATGATAGATGGTTTCATTCAGGGCTATTTTTCAGGGCTGTTATTCATTATTATTTTTGAGATCCAGGTCGATTCATAAAACATGATCCCCTGGCTCAGTGATGCCCCTACCTGGGATTACTCATTAGCCCCCACTCATTCTTGGGAATTCTGTTCCAAAGGTCGTTGCATCCAGTCAACACACACATACAAACCACAAGAGAAGTGGATACTGTTCAGCATAGCAGACCTGATCAACATGAGGGCAGAACAAAGCCCTCCAGCAGAGTATAGGGGGGTCTGCAGTCTACCAGGGAACAGTGGTTCCCTCATTTAGGGAAAAACATTTGACTGCTCTATGAAGGCAGAACCAGGATGGATCATTTCAGACTGCAGTAAGAAGCTCTGCAAACTCTAAAACTTTATTTTATTTGAAAGATAAATGCCTTTGATTGGGGCCTCGATACCTAACTTTGACTGGGGCCTCAAAAGCACCACATCCGCTTCTGCATGTGAGAGGTGTACAAGTTAAGGGAAAAGCAGTGTCATCTGTTTCACTGAAACCTACTCAGGTGCATATCTGTACCGGTTTACCAGAAGCACCAAATCCGGCCCTACATGCGAGAGGAATAAAATTCAGCAGAAAAGCAATCTTATCAGTTCTCACCAAGATTTACTGACTGACTCAACAACATCTCTGGGCCAATTTACTGTCAGTAAAGACAAACAGCTCTTAGTTTTCCCAAAAGAGCAACGTTTCAATTCTGATCAAAAGCGAGGAGGAATGCATGTAAAGCTAAAAGCAGATGAGCTCCTGATGTGGAGCAGTGATTTTCATGGGAGGCCTGAGGCTAAGAGAAAGCGAATGAGGAAAAAACTTTAACCTGCATTTACAAGGTATTAAAGGTCCATTCTCCTTCGGTTTGAATTAATAAGGAATTGGTATGATTTTCTATGATTTTCTAAACAAGGGCCCTTGTACTTCTAAGTGGAACACACATGAATATGTTTACTTCTGTTACTGTGCGCTTCTCTTACTTCTGTGCGCTTCTGTTACTCTGTGCACTTCTATTTCTCTGCGCTGGGACACCCAAACCACAGTGTTTCAGAAGTGGTTCACGGTGTGTTGTGCCGTGAAGTGTTTATAGTCTGGAGGCAGTCCAAGCTAGAAAAGACAATAACAGGAAATGTAAAGAGAAGCTAAAGAGGGAAAGTTTGACAGAGATGGGCAGAGAAATAAACAAGAAAAAACCATAAAAAAAACCATAAACCGACAAAATTTGACAGGATGACAGTAGTGGTTAAGACGGAGAAAAAGAAAAAAAAATAATGAAAAACAAGCGGAAAGATAATAAGGAATGTTTTGGGTTTTTTGTTGTTGCAAGACTGGTGTTCAAGCTTCGACACGAGACTCCTCAGAAGGTTAAAGGGGTGTGATGAAGAGAATGATCTTGTATTTCATAAGCTGTAATATTCCATTGTAGTCCACTTTTGGATGACCTTTAGTGCAGTCAGCTGATTAAATACAAGCACATACGATATCACATGATCAAAGGTTTTGGCCCACTTGACTGCATGGTTTAGATTTGTGGTTCATTTGTTTTTGAGAGAAACATAAACAGGAAAATTGATATTCGGTTAAAAGTAAATTAAAGATAGCTTGGTTTGTAAACACAGAAACAAGAAAATAAGAAAAAAGGTTTTTTCAGACTTCTGTCTGGCCTTTCATGTATAAAATGTCTGCTCTCCCTTCCCTGCAGGACATTTACACCAGGAGATGTTGGTCCAGAGCAGCTCGGATATTAAGGGGCTCGTCCCACCCCAGTAAAAAGACTGTTTCAACTTCTGCAATCGGGCAGAAGGTTCCGCACTATCATGGCCAAAACAGAGAGACTCAAGAGGAGCTTTTATCCTCAGGCCATTCGAGTCCTAAATCAGAACATGTCCCCCCTCCACTCATAGCATTACCTTAAGGGACTGATACAGCACCTCATTTCATGTTCATTGTCATATTTCATATCATTCATTGTCATATTACATATCTGTCTTCGTGATTTATTTTTACATGACATGCTGCTACACTACTCTGTTTACATTACTCTGGTCACTGCTTACATTACTCTGCTTATATTATTCTTTACATTACTCTGTTTACTCTGGTCACTATGTTTACATTACTCTGCTTGCATTGCTCTGTTTTACATTGCTGTGCTATCATGGCGCAATGCACTTTAACATCCCACTTGCACATTGTACATATGTAAATCTGTCAGATTGCTTATTAAAAAAAAAGCACTAGACTACACAAAAAAACCCTCAAATTTAGCTTACCTGTTTTATCTCTAACTTGTGTTGCTCCTTGTTTAAGCTATTTTACTTTTAGACTTGTGTTTTAGAAAATAGAAATTGTGTTTCTAAATTTAAATTGTGCTTACTAGTATACTTGTTTCTACTTTACTTGTACTTTTTTTGTGTGTGTTTTAGAAATTTCCATATTTGTGTCTAATTTAAAATTATACTTATTTTTTATAATGTTTGCACAGTCATAAAAGGAGTGATTCAGGATACATTTCACTGCATGTTGTACTTGTATGATTATGCATGTGACAAATAAAGAATCTTGAATAAAATGAATTGCTGTTGATCTAAAGAGGAAATACTGTTCACTGTGTGGCTTTATCACATGAATCTGTTTACATGATAGTTCTCCAGCGTGAGCGTGTTTATAACATGACTCATCTTCATATGTATGCTAAAAAATGCGTGGAGTCATCGTAACATAAACAGACTACACATCCCACACGTGCTCTATTCAGCGAGACCTGTTTATTCGCACTTTTTTTTTTCCAGGTTCCAGGTTTCATTGGAAATCTGGGGACTGTTTAAAGATTTCCTGTTTATGTTGTCAGACATGTCCTCCTTTCCTTCTTTCACTTCTGAGCTTGTTACAGATCAAATGGCTTTAATGGTGTTTAGATGTATGCATGTTTTAGTGCATTACAAACTTGCATCCCATTCCGTAAGTAATTATTATAATAATATGTACATTGTTCATTTGTTTTTCATTTTCAGTTGTTCATTTTTTATTAGAAAACATCCAAAGGACTCCAGAAGTATATCATGAATTTGTATTTGGTCAAGAATGCTAAAAGTGTTCCTGATTACCTGAACTGCCCCTTTGTTTACACACTTTACACCACGGAGGGATGCTAAGCTACACAAATGTGACAGCAACCTAAAGTCTAACCTTAGATTTTCTTTTAGTAGCTTTAGCGCTAACCCATGCTTTACTACACCCTGGCAGAGTTATTAGCCACTGTGGTTAGCTACCTAGCAAGGTAAGTTCATTAACTAACACTAGCTGACAGCCAGCATCATAAATTAACAATTTTTTAGTGGGAAATGGCCACTTCTAGTCATATTACAAGGCTAAGCTAGCTAAGTTGTTAATTAGCTTTTCAGCAAAGATGCCATTTATGCTGGGTATGCTGGGCCCATTTCCTAAAGTGGAAGGGACGCTGGGGACATGTCGCGGCCCATTTTGTCCCTAACACTTTAGGAGATATTATTTGGCAAATATTATTATTATTTCTTATCGACAAATACAACTGGAAGTCGATGAGTAGTTGCCAGCTCTTTTAAAACCAAACTGACGCTTGTGTTTTTCTGTCTTTTACTGTTTCTGGTTGGTGACAGTCCTGACAGTCTGGTTAAATGCTTTCCAATGACCTCAAGTGTGCTGTTCAAGTTAGCATGACCAGTTCTCATTCTAGTCAGAATGACTTGACCTGCCCTCTTTCACCCACTAAGTTAAACTGCACTTTTCAACATACTTTATAATAAAAACAGATGCCTTCCCTTTCCTTCTTGCTCCCAATACTGTAGCCACCCCAGATTTATTTCCTTTCAGACAATACCTTTTTGGAAAGATTTAGATTTTTTTCTGTCTCACCCTTTTTAACTGCTTTTGGCCAGTTTGCCAGCCTTTTCATTAGGTGGAATACATGTGTGAGCTTGAATCCACATTAATATGATCTCAACACCTCTTGCTGCCACTTTCCTTATTGCCAACAAAATCTCGTGGATGCTCCTAGATATCCCAAACCCAATATTTTTAATCACTGCACACCAACACACTATGAGGCTGGATCTGGTCTGTCCATCGTACCGCCATCAATACAACATTCAGTTCTACTGAGTATACATTCAGGAAGTTTGATGTCCTTTTATAAGCAACATTTCGAGCCTGGACTGCAAAAGCTATTCCTGTATTACCTTTTTCAATATCTTTAGATCCAGTAAAGATACAAATATAATATATAACAGACTATAAAATGTAATAGACAATAGTATTAATGGACCAGGTCTGAAACTGAAATCTCTGAATTCACTTCAAGCAAGTTTACATTAATTTTGGGAGCCTCTAGTACCTAAAGTGGAACTGAAGGCACAACTTTTTGTCATGTATGATCATATGCTGTGCCATCACTTCCGTAGCCCACCCAAAGCTTAAGACCAGTCAACATATCTGAAGCACTGTTTGGTTAGGTGGGTCTCTCCCTGGCCTTTCAAATTCATCCAGCAGTTTCCTTGGAGCTGTTTATGATTCAAATCCTGTCTCAGCCTTGCACATATTGGTCAAGACTGTACAGTCCCTGTATCCTAAGTGGCTGAGTATCGATTTTGAGGCTGATCCATTTACTAAACTTCCATATACCATCCTTGATCTAATCAAAGACACATAGATTCAGGACCGCTTTGTTTATTCCTCACTCTGTTCCAGCTAAACATCTCATAAGAAACATTACATTTTACAGTTTTCCATGACTGTCATTATATGGTCCCTCCATGTTAATGTTAATCTGGAGTCAAAATGCAACCACAAGAATCCTAATTCTTCTAATTAATTTACCCCTTTCTGGGCTTTCTTGACTACAGCTTGGGATTTCATTACCTCATCTTCCAGACAAAATACTGTGACGTTAACACTGTTGGTCTATAGTTTATTGTATCTCTTGCATCTTTTCCTGTTTTTAATTTTAAAATGGACAATAAAGACAATCTGCCCTTCCTCAGATACTTTATCATACAGCATCAAAAGCTTCTTAAAACCCCCCCTCATCACACATGTATTTTAACTTCATATAACAGACTTTGGACCTCCCTGGAACCAAATTTTTACTCGTCTAACGCCCTATTGCACATTAAACTTTATGCCTAATTTTAACTGGTAGGTTTCAACCTCCCATTTCATAACTTCACATACCCAGTATGCAACCCCCACAATTACATCCTCCCCGCAGTTACCACAGTCATGACAGCCACCACACTTGGCACTTTTTTTACCCATTTCATAATGTCACATATTGGTTGTGGCATGAATTCTCTCACGCTATCCCTCAGAAATCCAGAGTCCAGCTCTCATAGCAGACCCTCTCACTCTCACTCTCACTCACTTTCTGTAACCACTGAATCCTCATTAGGGTCGCAGGTGTCCGGAGCCTAGCCCGTGGTCAAAGGGCGCAACGCAGGGACTCATTCTGGGCGGGCCGCCAGCCCTCTGCAGGGCATCATAGCAGACCCTTTGTTCCAAATTCTTCCAGGACTGACTCAGTTTTCCCGTTACCTTTAGTCAGTCTTTTGACACTCTTAGTAATGTCACATTTCACTTTTAACCCTTTGAACTCAGAGCATATTAGTAAAATCTGATTTCAGTAAATAAACGGTGTAAAAAAGTCTAAAACCAGTGTTTGGTCTCCTACACGAGTCAACACAAAGCAGGGGAACTTTCATATAGCCTCCTGAGACCCAATAATTCATTTTTGGGTACTGTAGTACACATTAGGTTTTGGCTTAAATCTCTCAAACT
>JBBPCZ010053815.1:0-12727 GCA_037974445.1 Brycinus macrolepidotus | reverse complement strand
TTCCCACTTGTGGGACTAATAAAGGTTTATCTTATCTTATCTTATCTTATCTTATCTTATCTTATCTTATCTTAACTTAATAATAATACTAATAATATATTATAAGACATTTTTAAACTGCTGTTCACTCCCCAGACCATACAATCCATGAACTTGATGGAATCTTAGCTGCAAAACGGGCCTTTTTTATATACATATGCATATTCAGACTATAACAGTTCCCACTGAAGTTATAAACAGTGTTTCAGCTCTGACTGCTGTTAAACGAGGCCAATCAGAACGCAGCTTACTTACATATGTGTCAAAGGCAAAGTTACAAATTTGATATTTGTAGTTAACAAATAGATTTGCAAGACTCAGAGCTACTATTCCTTTTTGTCTGCTACAGTCTTTTGGTAAAGTTTTACCAAGTTTTCTAAAACTTTTCTAAAATGTTCTAAAATATGGCACCCCTAGTGGCCCACAGGTCCAACAACAGTGATCTTGACTATGTCCCAAGTGGAAAAAAGAACAGCAGCAGTGGGCAGAGTGAGAGAAAGAGAAAGAGGAAAGCGGAGGACGAGGATGTTCCAATTGAGAAAGATTTTTCATCTGAGAAGAATAACAAGGAGACAAGCAGTGGAGCTGAGAAGCCACAGAGCTCTACATTTTACAACGACAGCAAACTGAAACAAGGCATTTGAGAATCAGAATCAAAATCAGTCACACAGCTGCACAGACACACAGAGATACAAAGACAAGAACAATATAAAATATAGTATAAAATCAAACTAAAACTTTCCAGAAAATACTCTGTACTAAAATCACTATGTTTTATACACAAAATGCTGTGGTCAGTAAGAGAGGTGGATAGAAATACTATAGATAAATAAAAAAAAGTATTGCTGAAGTAGTTTACTAATTAACACAAATAGTGGTTTGGAGTTGTTCTCTATACCGAGTCTGTTATTGCACATAATAGAGACATAAATAGTGATATTGCACATGATAATACTATTGCGCATAATAATAAAGATATTGGTTTTTAATCCAAAACAAAGGAATCAAGGTTTAGTTAAGCAAAAACACCGAGAGGTTGTGTGTTACAAAGTATAATAACTGTAACACAGATCCTATTATTTATTATTATTATTTATTTTCTTCCACTTGTTTATTATTGCTTTTATGAATTGGCACAAAAACACAATAGAACAAAATGCACCAATATACAAATATAATGTATTTATAAAAGCATTCACTGTTCTTCTACCAAGCAATAGTTCATTAACAGTACATTGTTAGCGCCAAGCAACAGTAATAATTTAAGCAGGAATTTCTATAAATTATTTTGCATAAATTGTTCTGCATGTAATAGAGGCATAAGTAGTGATATTGCACATGATAAGACTGTCGTACATAAACTATTGCACATAATGATACTGATTTAGCTCACAATCAGAAATTCTACATCTGAGCACACAATAAGAAACTGCATATCTGAGCCACACACACACACACACACACACACACACACAAACACAAACACATGCATAAAGAGGATCCATAGATCAGTTACCTCTCTACTCTCCCTGTAGAGGAGCTCGTGAGGAAGTATTTGCACCTGGAGTGTCTGGGTGTAGGAGGACATGGATCAGTGTTCGCCGGCTACCGAATAGAAGACGATCTGCCTGTAACTAACACACACACACATAATCCAACTAGTAATGTGTATAATCCAACCAGTAATGTGTATAATCCAACCAGTAATGTACACAATCCAACCAGTAATGTGTATAATCCAACCAGTAATGTGTATAATCCAACCAGTGCTGTGTACAATCCAACCAGTGCTGTTTATAATCCAACCAGTGCTGTGTACAATCCAAGCAGTATTATGTATAATCTAACCAGTAATGTTAATGGGTGGTAGTGGCCTAGTGGGTAAAACACTTACCTGTGAACCTGATTACCACAAAGTTGCAGGTTCAACCCCCCCCCCCACTTTCTACCATTGTGTCCCTGAGCAAGACACCTAACCCTCAGTGTCTCCAGGGGGACTGTCCCTGTAACTAATGATTGTAAGTCACTCTGGATAAGGGCATCTGACAAATGCCCTTTATAAATTATCCACCCAGTAATGTGTGTAATCTTACCAGTACTGTGTATGATCTAACCAGTAATGTGTATAATCTAACCAGTAATGTACATAATTGAACCAGTACTGTGTATAATCTAACCAGTAATGTGTACAATTCAACCTTTTTCATCTTGCAGGTGGCCATTAAATATGTTCCTATAGACACAGTGAATACTGCTACTGTGGTAAGATAAACACACACACACACACATACAACCAGTGCTGTGAACAGTTCTCACTCTGTAAATTTCCCTGTAATGAAGCATTTCATATCATATTCATATTCTCATTCATATTATTTGTCCTACACATAATTATATTTTTCAAGTTTGTACAGTAAAAAAACACACAAGTAGACTAAAATAAATTAGTAAAAGAGTATAAGTATCCCTGTAGTAAAATAAATAGTAAAATAATAATAATAATACATTACATTACATTACATTCATTTGGCAGATGCTTTTATCCAAAGCGACTTACAATGCGAGGAAAAACTCAAGTTTCAGGACAGTGTGTGAACCAGAGGATAGTAAGTGCTAAATCTTTATGTAGGAGTAGTGCAAGAAGATAGAAAGTGCATCAGGAGAGGAGATACTGTCTTAACAGAGGAGTCTTCAGGAGGTTTTTGAAGCTAGAGTGGGATTCTGCTGCTCTGGACACCTTTGGCAGCTCATTCCACCAGGGGGCAACCACAAAAGAGAAGAGTCTGGACTGGGTTTACCTTGTGTGTAGGGGTGGCAGAGCCAGACGATGTTCCTTGGAGGAGAATGAGTAGGAACGTAAACGTGAATGATGGGATTAAGGTAGCTGGGTGCAGACACAGATGTCACTCTATAGGCAAGAGTTAGGGACTTGGATTTAATTCAGACAGCCATGGGTAGTCAATGTGCGTCAATTACCAATGGAGTGACATGCAACTTTTTGGGTTGGTTGAAGACCAGCCGAGCTGCTGCGTTCTGAACTAGCTGTGAGGGTTATGCCATGCAAATTGGAAGACCCACTAGGAGGAACTTGCAGTAATCGAGGCGAGAGATAACCATGGCTTGTACCAGGAGTCAGATTTGGCCTGATTTTCCTGATGTTATATAAGGTGAAGCGACATGAATGAGAGACAGATGCAGTGTGGTCAGAGAAAGATATCTGGTCATCAATCATGACACCTAGGTTTCTCACCACCTTGGATGGGGTGAGGAGTGAAGAGGCAATTTTTATATTGATATTTTGATGGATAGAAGGTTTGGCTGGGATGACCAGAAGTTCCGTCTTGACAAGGTTTAGCTGTAGGAGATGATCCTTCATCCATGTGGATTTACCCAATAGACAAGCCGAGATGCGGGCGGAGATGGTGTGGTCATCTGGTGGGAAGGACTGGTATAGCTGTATGTCATCAGCATAGCAGTGATAAACAAGCCCAAGGAGGTGGTGTAAATTGCAAAGAGTAGGGGCCCCAGTACTGAGCCTTGGGGGACTCCGGTGAGCAGCTGATGGGATGGTGATGTTCGTCCCAACCGTGATACCTTGAATGACTGCACAGACAGGTAAGATTTGAACCAGGAATGAGCCCAGCCAGAGATGCCCATGTCTGAGAGTATGGATAGGAGGATGTTGTAGTCAGCTGTATCAAAGGTGGCTGATAGATCCAGAAAGATAAGAACAGAGGACTGAGCTGCTGCTCTGGCTGATTTTAAAGCTTCAGTCATTGATAGCAGTCACTGACCGGCCTTTCAGTGATTTTGGATAAGAATGCAAGCAGCGAGATCGGACGATAATTCTCTACTTGAGCAGGGTTGAGGGAGGGCTTTTTGAGCAGAGGCGTAACCTGAGCCTGTTTGAAGCTTGTAGGAAATGTTCTGGAGGTAAGTGAGGAATTAACCACATGCATGATAGTGGGCATGATAGTTGAAGAGATCGCTTGGAAGAGCCATGTAGGGAAAGGGTTGAGCGGTCAAGTAGTAGGACAGCTATAAGTCAGGATTTTGGATTCCCCACTCTCTGTGAAAAGACAGTAGCAATGCACATAATAATAATAATAATAATAATAATAATAATAATAATAATAATGTGCATAGTAAACAGCAAGACAATGGTAGCAGAGGATGGCTAGAAGTACAACATGCAGTGGAATGGGCCCCTGAGTCAACCCTGTGCAATAAAGTCATCAAATAATTTAAATTAAAGAAAAACGTACAAAGGTTAAACTAAGGTAATAAAAGTATACAGAAAAAAGTATATTCCAAATAAACAGACATCATAAACATTGCAAACAGAAGTAATATCTGCACAGTATGCAAAATGTAACAGAAAAGAACATCTGTGCTGTAAAGTGCAGTGTGCTGGTTTGCTGGTTGGCATATAGACTTAAATAACACACTTTTGTTCATTTTTAAGATAACAGTATCCCAGACAGCATCAAAAGTCTACTCACTCACCACATTTTTAGAACCCCCTACCTTGTATTTCCACTGAATGGCCATTTTATTGGAAACACCTACCTCATAGCTCCACCATATAAGTGTACATTTGAGGGCAGTGGTTAGGAAGTTGCCCCTGCAATCAGAAGGTTGTGGGTTCGAATCCCAACACTGCTAGTGTCATCACTGAAGTACCCTTAAGCAAGGTACTGTCCCCACACACTGCTCCCTGGTGCCCCTCGTTGGTGGCAGCCCCCTGCTTCACTTGGTGAATGGGTTAAATGCAGAGAAGGAATTTCACATTGTTCACACTGTGTGCTGTGGTGTGTTAACGCAGGACTATAAGTGACCACTTTACTTTATTTACTGTTGTTGTACACTGTTTCAGCTCCTCTTTATCTCATTCATCATTACTCAGTTTCTGACCATGAGACCTCTATTTGTTTCAGAGGTGGACCATTTTCAACACAGCAGTGACACTGACTCGGTACTGACTTGGTAGTGCGTGTGGTGCTGGTTTGATTGTATCAGGCCCAACAGTTTTTGGGGTTTAGTGTCACAGCTAGCCCTCAGAACTCACAGTATATTAGTAAAATCTGATTTCAGTAAATATAATCGGTGTAAATCAGTCTAAAACCGGTGTTTGTTCTCCTACACACTTGCCGTTTGCTGCTCTTTCTCTTGGCACGCTGCCGCTCGTCTGCTCTCCGGACCCCCTCCCTCTGCGGGTTTTCCCCACCCACTTGTGGGCGGAGACTATCCCGAAAGTTCTCCCGGGTTCAAAGATAGTTTTTTTCCGTCTGTTTCTAAAACCTAAAATAAAAGAAATTTTGGCATTTTTTAAATTTTTGTTCTTTTGCATGTGATGCCGTTTTTTGAAACCCCAGTAGTGGTTATTATTATTATTACATGTTTATAAATGACCATAACTTTGGTTCTATGTGACACAGGAACACCAAACAAAGCTCAGCATGACCTCTGACACCTCGAGCATCAACACAAACCAGGGGAACTTCCATATAAGGAGTTGTTTTGCCGCATGACGGCAATTGACCATTTGTTGTGCTTCTAGTACAGATAAGTGCCGCTCTGGTTCTAAGGGCTAGCTTGAAAGTGGCCCGTCACCCAAAAATATATAGCCAAGAGCAGCTCTTTGATCAGAAACTGTCTTGATGAAAGGCTAGAGGACACACTCTGAGCTACAGTCTCTAACTGTTGACCAGGAAAGTGGAGCCACAAGGTAAATGTTTGTGCGTATTTGTGATGGTTTGGAGGAAAGTCTGAAATAACATGTTCTATTACAGACTGTGGATGGAGTAAAGAACACCTTCCCAAGGGAAGTGCTGATGATGCTGATGGCGGGCACAGTTAATGATGGAGAGACAAGAAGCTTTTCTGTGCCAGTGCTGGACTGGTACGAGCTGCAGGAGGAGCTTGTGTTGGTTATGGAGCGTCCGATACCCAGTAAGGACCTTTACGACCACATTATGGACAGTGGAGGACAAATAAAGGAGGACGAAGGCAAAGTGAGAAACAATGCTGGGGAAAACAGTTTGTCCGGCAGAGGCTTATTTTGCTTAAAGCACAATTTTCTTCTTACCAGTACATTCTTTACTTTAGCCCTATAGAATCAGAATCAGAATCAAAAACTTTATTGATTCCAGAGGAAATTGCAGCACAGACACACAGAGGCACAAAGACAAGAACAATATAAAATATAAAGTCAAAATAAAACTCTCCAGAAAATACTCTGATCTAAATATACACAAAATGCTGTGGTCAGTAAGAGAGGTGGATATAAATACTATAGATAAATAAATAAAATTACTGCTGAAGTAGTTTAGTTAACACAAATAGTGGTTTAGAGTTCTTCTTGATACCTTTATTGCATGTAATAGAGACATAGGCAGTGATATTGGGCATGATAAGACTCTTACACATAGTAAACTATTGCACATAATAATAAAGATATTGGATGTAATGATATAATCTATCACAAAATAAGAAAATTGGACATCTGAGTATCTACCATCGAGTGTCCAGTAAATACTCTGAAAATAGTCTCTACTAAATACTCTATGCTTTATACACAAAACGCTGTGTTCAGTAATAGAGATGGATATAAATACTATAGATAAATAAATAAAATTACTGCTGAAGTAGTTTACTAGGAACACAAATAGCGGTTTGGAGTTGTTCTCTATACTGAGTCCGTTATTACATGCAATAGTGACATAAGTAGTGATAATGCACATAATACATTATTGCACATGATAATAAGGATATTGCACATAATAGGAACATAAGTAGTGATATTGTATTGCATACGTCCTGACATAAGTGACAGGAAAGTCATCAAACTATTCCTTTAAGTTGAATGTGGACTGTTGTGCACATTCTAAAATCTAAATATTGTTAATTAACAAAACAACTCATGATCCAAAGCAATGAAGGCTTTTATTGCATAACTCCCTCTTCTCTTCTCTTTCACACTGCAGGTCATCTTTAGGCAGCTGGTTGAGGGTATGATCAGCATCCACTCCAAAGGAGTTGTGCACAGAGACATCAAGCCGGAGAACATTCTGGTCCAGACGGTCCCTGAGGGTCTGCGCTTACATGTTCTGGACTTCGGCTGTGCCTGTGCTTTACAAGAAAGAACCTACACTGAGTTTTATGGTATGGGCTTGCCAGGAATACTGTTAGAACTTTGGAAAACTCCCAAAAACTTTGAGTGTGGACATCACAACAATGGGATAAACAGGGTGGGATGTAGGATTAATACTACAGTACTAAACAGTCTCCTAATAAATATATACAGTACAGCTGATTCAAATGCTTGTCAAATGTACTGATTAAATTACTGAACTGTTTATAATTCAAATACACTCTAATACAGCACAGTACTGTATATAAAATATGGCTTATTCATTTTATAATTAGGCTATAGACTAAAACGTTAAAGTGTTATGCGGTTTACAAAATACAGTCCAGGTTTTCAGTGCATTTCTCAATTTTTAACAAATCTGCAAATAAACTGTAGGGTATCAATGCTGACCAGTTAGCCGATTTTGAAAAAAAACCTTAGTTAAATCACCAAAGTTTTGCTGCATCTCATTGGCTCGTCTCAATTTGTGTATTGTACATATATATATATATATATATATATATATATATATATATATTTGTGTATATTTATATGTTGAATGTTTATTAGTTGCGGGCCCCACGGTAGCACTGTTGCCTCACACCTCCAGGGTTGGGGGTTTGAATCCGGGTCCTGGTCTTGTGTGTGTGGAGTTTGCATGTTCTCCTCATGGTGGTGTGGGTTTCCTCCGGGGTCTCCGGTTTCTCCCACAGTCCAGAGACATGCGCGTCAGGTGAACTGGGGGTTCTAAATTGGCCGTAGGTGTGAGTGTGTGTGTGTGTGTGTATGTGTGTGTGTGTGTGTGCACCTTGTGGTGGCCTGGCGCCCCACCCAGGGTGAGTCTCTGCTTTGCACCCGTAGACCCCAGGATACACTCCGGGTACCCACGAAACCTGGTAATGAATAAGTGGTTACAGAAAATGAATGAATGAATGAATGAATGTTTATTAGTTTAAAGTTTAATGTTGCTTAATGTTGAACGTAAAGTAAGGGCAAGACAAAAGTCTTTTGCACATGAATCCGCAACCAAATTGCTTTTATTTTATAAGTGATCATTCGGTCATACATGAACACACCACAGCACACAGTATGAACAGCACAAAATTCTTCCTCTGTATTTAACCCATTCATCAAGTGAAGCAGCGGGCAGCCAGGAACACGGCGCCCGGGGAGCAGTGTGTGGGGACGGTACCTTGCTCAAGGGTACCTCAGAGGTGCCACTAGCAGTCCTGGGAATCGAACCCACGACTTCCTGATCGCAGGGCGAACGCCGTAACCACTAGGCTACCAGCTGCCCCATAAACAATCATAAACAAACATTTCCAAACTATTGAATGGAACATAATGACATGCATAAATGTACACACATACAGACTCACTGCCACTGTTCTACTTTAAAGGAACTCCTGATTACGCTCCTCCAGAGTGGTACCTGTGGAAGTCCTACCAGGCCAAGCCATGCACAGTGTGGCAGGTTGGAGTCACTCTGTATGTCATGCTTTGTGGTCAGTTCCCCTTTAGCAACTCCAGCCAAGTCGATAATGAGGAGCTGTACATACCCTCACACATGCTGTCAAAAGGTGAGTGTGAACACTCATGAGAAAGGCTCCTTTCACAAAACAGTGGTCTGGTAATGGAGATAATGAAGTGGGGTATATTGAGACAGCGGATTACACTAGATGATCTCGCATCTTTTTATTTACTAGAAGAAATCTAGCTTCACAGTTTTCACAACAGTGGTTCCCAAACTTTTACAGTGTCGTTTGCCCTTAGAATCTCTCTCACTTCTTACACACACACACACACACACACACACACACACACACACACACATACACACACACAAAACACCACTTCTGACCAAGTGTGTCTTTTCCTGTCTCTGCAGAATGTGAGGATCTGTTGAGAAGATGCCTGGCCAAGTGGCCTGAAGACAGACCCACTCTGGATGGCATGCTGGAGCATCCCTGGCTCACTCACACATAACCAGCACAGTTGTTTTAGAGTCCTTTTCATTTCAGAACATTTCAGGCCCTCTCAGCACATCAGTCTACATTTATGAAGCAACAGCACTGCAGGATCATACTTCACTCAACTTGCCAGAAATAAAAAAGGTCAACATATGAGCGTGGAGCACGACTTTGTCGTTTGTAATGATAGGAGGCATAACTAATGGCACGACAGTCACACTCAGGCCTGTAGAATTAAGGGGCCTTAGTTATCCAATGCCCCTGTTTTCTATATTGACCTTCATACACATTTTACATGAAAGATTTAAGGCTAGCAACATTAACTTGTTTTTGAATTTTCTACCAATTTAGTCACCTCTGATTCCAACATCATACAATGCTACATTTCTGTGAGGGTGAAGGGTAGCACTGCTTCCTCCAGTGAATGACATTTACGAAACATGCTCCCAGTAACATTGTGAAGGCAAATGGTATTGAAGCTTCTTCTCTGATTCTGCAAGACTGTGCAACAGTTTCATACCAGAGTCATCAGAGCTCTTAATGCACATAAATGTTGATTCCCTGCCTAACCAAGTATACTTTATACTTTATATACTTCTCTTATTACTCTCTGAACTTTCAATAGCACCTGCACTTTACCTTCTGCTTATTGCCACTACAGGAACACTTATGCCCTGTCACTCGATTTGATAATCTATAATTTACACTTCTCAATGTGGTTCAATGCTGCTAACCACATCCTGTGCAACAATATACACATGGTATTCATTCAGGAAGGTTTGCATCCCTTTCCCTTTCCCTGTTACACTGCTGTATTGTATACTTACTGTGTTGTCTCAGATTTACATCCCATTCACACTACTGTTGCATTACTGTATTGTCTATTTATTATATTGTTTCTGTTATTTCTTGCACTTTGTTCAGTGCTGTATCTGCATCCTGTGCAATAATAAACACACTTATGGTGCAACACTAGTCACTCTGGAAGGTTTACATCCTGTTCACACTAAACTGTTACATTACATTACTGTACATTGTTATTGTGTCTATTTATTTTGTTATTTGTATTGTTTCTGTCGTAATTTGCACTCTGTTGAATGTTGCTGTATGTTGTTCTGTGGTCTGTGGAGAAATGTCTCATCACACTATGTACATGTACACTGCTGCTGATGACAATAAAATAACCTTGAACCTTGAATGATACCAATCTTTGCAGCTGATGCTAATGCAACATCATTGGACACAGTTCTGGGTAACAGGCACCTGTTTGGATTAGCATCATCTGCAAGGAATGGGGGGCTGAGGATTGAGCTGGCAATTGCCCAGCGATGAGACCAATAGTCAGTCAGTTAATATTAACTTCAAAATATCTTAGTAATCTTTCTACCATGGCCTGTCCAATTCTGCACCAGTGTTTTATATTTAAACTTCAAAACAGGCAAACGAGCCTTGGAGATCTGTAAAAAAAAAAAAAAAAAAGACACCCCAACAGAGTACAGAATGTTGCTTTCCACCCTTGATTTGACATATTTTACAGTCACCTGCAGTTCTGCTCCTTATTCAGGACAAATCTAAAACTCCGCTTTGATAACTACATTTAAATATATTTGATATATTTAAATGGTAAAACAGTATCTGTTAACTGTTGTTCAGTTTGTAGTTAATTTGGTCAAGCAATCCCCCACTTGAAGACACAGGACGTAGAAAAAAATTACAAGAAGAAGCACCTACACCCAGAGAGAAACAGTTCACTGTGTGGTCAGAAATTCTGCCTCTGTCTCACACACAGTTCTGACCAAGTATCTCTATTTGCAAAGAGTCCAGACATGGTCATGAGATGTCTGGCCTTGAAGCAGACCCACTTTCATTCTATAGCACTCCTGGCTCCAGTGACATATATTTGATTTAATTTAAAGAGCCTTCAGCTTGGTACAATTTTAACTAGTACCTTAATTTCAGTACCCTAAACACACTTAAGGCACCTCATTAGGTAACAAAACTCCAGACTAAAGAATCAAAGAAAACAACAGCAAAATCAAATAGGGTTCTCACAAAGCACTATTTTTAACCATGAAATTGCACTTGTATTGGTTTTGCAAATTATGTAGGTTTGGCTTATTTTAGCAGTATTGTGTTCTTGCAGGGGTCCCTAGCTAAATCCTTGAGGGCCACTATTTGGCAGTATCTGGAGGTCCCCCACCTTAAACACACTTACTAGACCTGGCAATTAATATGTTAATTGAACCAGGGTCACTGTTTAAAGGGGTGGGGGTGGTTCTTCACACAATGATCAAATAATTCTCAGTAAATATCAAGTAGTATTTTAGTTTGAAATGCTCATCTCTACAAACCCAGTTTAACTGTGAGCACAAACAAGTGCTAAAATAACCCTTGGAAAGGATTGCTTCTCTAACTGTGTTAGAGCAACCATTAAAACTACCGCATATGTAAGTGGAAATTCTCATGGTGAAATTAGATTGTTATATTTTTGTAAAAGCTTTTCCCCAAAAACTTTTGACATTTCTTTCCAATGGATACTTGCACTGGGACCCTCTATATAAGGTCCTGCTGAACCACTCTGATGTTAAACCCAAAGTTACACCCTTTTCTTCTGTTTCCCAGGTGTTCCTCCACTGGGTACAACATGATGGCCGCTTAGTGCAGCAGGGGTGCCTGGAGCCTCACACTCTGTTGGGCTGCTGATATTCCTATTTGTTTATTTTACACTCCAAAGATGTAGTTAAGAATGATATATTGATGCTATGCTATAAATACCAGCCTACATTAGCACCAACTGGGTTGAGACACAGCTATAGGCAGTCAGGAAATTACTTTTTCGTTGTACTTGTAATTCAAGCTCCCAAAAAAAAGGCCAATGATGATGAGATAACATGAACTCCCATGAACTAAGGAGTTAATTGGATGATAGAGTGGTGTCAGAAGTTTGGAGGGAGGTGAATTAGCAATGGCAGAAGAAAAGCCCAAATGGCTAGTAGATCAGAAGGTTCCCAAAAAGCACAGATAGCATCTTGACAAAATAAATCAATGGCTGTCCAGTCCAAGCAGGCAGGAGAGAGACTCTAAACTGATAAGGATGTTTTAGAGGGGCTGCCTCTGCAGTAAAATGAGTTTGGCTGAGGTGGTCCAGGGGAGAAGGGCCCGAAGAAGTTGAAGGGGTAAGATGGCTCAGCTTGCAGAAGAGTCTGAGCTGTTGCAGAAAAAACAGCAAACTGTGCTGAATTCCATCCCTCAGTTCCCCACCTTACATTATGACCAGCATTAGTTGGTCAGTCGCATTATCAAGAACCTACGACTCAAGTATCTGTTGATGGAGTGCAGTTCAAAGGAATCAGTCTCAGGCAAAAGCTTGTGCAATACAAGAGTCTAGTTAACTGACTTTAAACTAGCTGAAAACAAGTTTTGATTCTGACGGCACATGTGAGATCAGGTCTGATCCCAGATTTCTCCTCGGTTCCTCCAGCCGTTGTTTGGATTTTGTGAAACTCCAGTAGCAGCTCCTGATTTAATTTAATGAAGGACTGATTGAGTCAAACCAGGTTTCTGATGGAAACTACAAGTAATACTG
>JBBPCZ010053805.1:0-12728 GCA_037974445.1 Brycinus macrolepidotus | reverse complement strand
TCTCTCTCTCTCTATCTCTCTCTCTCTCTCTCTCTCTCTCTCTCTCTCTGTCTCTGTCTCTGTCCCTCCCTCCCTCTGTCTCTGTCCCTCCCTCCCTCTGTCTCTGTCCCTCCCTCCCTCTTTAGTGTCACCACCTGCTCAGCCACTCTCCCATGGGACCCCCTTCCTTCCCTCTAAAATCCCCCTTTTTCTCTCCCTCCCTTTCCCCTTTCTCTTTTTACACACACGCACACTTCTGTAGTCCCAGAGCTCCTAGATTTCCATTCTCAATTTAGGATTTAGGCGTTTTCTCTGTGGACAGTCAGCTCACTGTTCACGATGGGAAAAATGATTAGTGTCTGTTTGGGGCTCACATCCATGTTTACATCAGTTTGCATACTGCTGAAAATGAGGTCTTTCATTCAGATTCATATAACTGTAATGACACTAGTAGTAATCGTTCATAATTGGAATTTAAGCGCTACAATTTAAGACCATAAATAATTGGATTACATATTGAACAGACTCTCCATGTACAGCAAATATTGAAATGTGTCCAGTAAGTCCGAGTATTATAAAGATTTTGCAGAGTAGTAGAATATAGACCATAAAAGCAATAAACCAAATTTTTTGTACATTTGAATAGAGCTGAACTGTATGGACAAAATATCAGTATTGCGATTTCACTGCTACATATTGCGATTGCGATGCCTTTTAAGATATTAAAGGGCCCATATCATCACTTTTCTGCTGTTAAAGAGGCTTGAAGGCTGTAAATATTGTTTCAAATGGTACGTTTACTCCCCTCCATCCATGCAGTCCATATACAGAAAATAAGCTACAAAAACAGCACGTTTTCTAATCACAGTTTTTGTGATGTCACAAAAGCAACACTTTTAAATATATCTCCTTATTCTGGCTACAGCAGTTTAGCTCCACCCATTCATGCACCAATTTGCCAGACACCTTTAATGGTTAAAAATTAGACTTTTGTTACTGCGATAACGATGAGCAGACGATATATTGTGCAGCCCTATGTTGGAACGTAGCCCAATAATTTTATTTTGGCCAAAAATGAGCACATACTTAAAAAAAAAAATATTGCAACCCATTTTTTGAATGTTTGAACGTTGTAAAATCAATGCAATTAGATCACCATAATCAGTTCAATCCTGGAAACAGTTTCACAGTTGGATATGTCTGGCTCAAGGTGTGTGTTTAACCAGGAAAAGCGGTTTGGTCCGTTAAAAAGCCTTGCAGTTTGGCTCTTGGGAGGTTATACAGGTGAGCTGCTCAAGGGCACTAACGGATTTCTGCTTAGGTGGGACTTTCATATGTTTGAGCTTTTTGTAGCTGAAGATGAAACAATTTGGGGGAAATACTGTCCTTCCAGCTTTTTGTAAGATCTGCACATGTATACATGTATGTTCTCATAACTGTCCCTTTTAATGATATTATAGATTTTTGTTGATAGAGATTTTGTTGGATACACGTTATATCAGCTTCTTATAATCTCTCATATCAAAATCTCATAATCGTTGTTTTACACAGTATGTGTCTTATATTTGATAAATACTTAATGATGAGTGGCAATAGGAATTCTCCCAAATTAATAAATTCTTGTTACATTTACAACAAGATGTTACACTTCCTTCCCAAACTGCCGCCCGGGCCCTGGCTGTGGCGTCGCAAGGGATCGACAGTTAGGCCAACACGCTGCTCTTTCAAAGTTTATTACAAGAACACATTAGAAATACTTAAACAAATGTGACTGACTGGTTTTGAAGTGTAATGTAATGATATTCACTGTAAGTACAATTTAATAGATGCGAACGTTTAAGTACAAATTTCATCATAATAGCCACCCCTTACCTTTATAACAGCAGCACAGGTTTGCTGCATCCAGCCAATTTTGGAAATAACTTGTGTCCAGACCCTCCCAGCACGTTTTCAAGCATGCACACAGTTCTGTCTCATTTACTGTATGCTCAGTTTGAACTTGTTGGTCCAGCTCGTCACTGCGGCTCATTGGGAGAAAGATCTGGAGACTGGGGAAACCAAGACATAATTCTTAAAAATGTTTGCTTTTCTTTGGACTGGATATAATTAAATGGCATAATTTTGAAGAATACTTGGGATTATTTTCTAGTTGAATAATGAAATTGTGTCCAATGGTGTGTAAACCAGAAGGAATTGTTTGATGTTACTTGTTGATACTTGTTAATTCTTTTCTTTTTTCACACAAAGTGAATGTCAGACCTGATGTTTCTTCAAAAGCAATAGTTTGACCCTTTGTAGCTAAATAATGTTACTACAGACTATGAAAATATAGAAAACAAATTATTTGAAGTATTTCTGATGTTTTCTTGTTATAAAATTTTGACAAGGCAGTGTATTGTTTATTATTTTTTTTAAAAATCTGAAGGTGGGCCCAATCTTCTGGCCTGTAGTATAAATGGCTGATTAAATTGGGTACTGACTTCTTAAGATTTAAATTCCAGTAATTACTGAATATCACTGGAACCTGATAGTTTAGCTAAATGCCCAGCTACCTCTAGTGAGGGCAGAATATGGCCCAGTTAGACAGATAACATCAGTGCAAAAGAGCCTGCTGAATCAGTCTTTACGACTCTTTAATGTTTGATGAACCACTAAACACCGAAGTTTAATGTTTGCGATGTGTGATACTGTATCACTGTTTAACACTGGCCTGTCCATCATGTGCATGTGAAATGGCAGAGACGGCAATGAAAGGATGAAGACTGGTGCAAAATGAGCAGTAAATCCAAACAGCCTGTAGAATCACATGCCTTTTATAGGAAAAGGAACATACACCAGGAGAGCAGAGGCCTCACATTTAACAGTTTTGAGATTTCTTTTTGTCTCCTTTGTCTCCTTTAAAATAAACTGAGGCTAGTAGGACATGCAACACAAATCAGGTCCAGTTTAGCCAAAAAAGCCCATTGTGCTCTTTTGTATCCAGTCTAAAGGGAAGATGTAGTTTGTGTGATTTTGTGTTTGCTTACGTGACCTTGTTTGAAGAAAGACGTCCGTATGTTCTTGTTTGTTTGTGTTTAGGTGTTCAAAGAGTGTTGGAGAAGATGGGGGACTCTGTGTGTTTGTGCATTGTGAGGAAGGGGAAAGGTTTGTGTGTGAGTAAGGATGTTTTTCAGGATTCAGATTCAGGATTCTTTCTTCGTCACATACAGAGTTATACAGGTGCAAAGTGTAGTTAATTGTGACCCTGAAACGTCTGAGACTGTGCAATATTGTTATAATCAAGAGAAAAGTAAGGGCTAGAACTAATTAATAAAAAATATATTCAAATAAACATTACAAGTGAAAACAAACGTTCACAAGATCTGAAGTTTGCAGAATAGACTATGTACTGTAAAGTGCGGTGTGCGAGTTGCTTTTTACATTTGCGTGTGTGTGTTATTGTGTGTGTACTTCACCCAGGTTTTGGGTTTCTCTCCTGTAACGTGTGGTCGGCGTGGTAGTTTGTGTGTGTGTGTCTGAAAATGGCTTTCTTCCTTCAGCGGCTTGCTCAGAACTCACCCATCAGTCGATCTATCTGCGATAACGGTAGAACTAGGCCGTGTGTAAATGAGCCACTCCAGGAAGAGCTGTGTTTCCTCCCCCGCTCCGCCAGCGAGCGGCCCGATGACATCGCCGATAAACAGATGAGCTGATTATGATAAAGAAAAGATTACACTCTCTTCCCCCTCTCCTTCCATTGCTTAATTTCGTCTTTTGTAAGTATCGATACTAATTTCATCTCTTCAGCATTATGGACTTTTATCAGAAGTAGGATACATTTCCGGATACTTGGCGACACAAATTTGGCGACGGTTGTTATTGTTTCAGGCCTAACTGTCGCAGCCTACGTCCACTTAAAATGAAGCACTAAAAATCATTTTAATTCAAGTGTAGACACTTCTTAAAGAAGTTCTAAGTACATAGCAGCTTACTGCATTTTTGTCTGACTAGGAGGGGAATAGGAGATTGGAAAATTGCGAACTCCCAGTTCCTCAATCGTGAATGCAGCATAGGCTGAAAGACAAACATGTGCCCATTTGAATAAATAACAATACCATACAGTTTCAGAAACCATACAGCCAAGTCTGTTTTGGCGCTTTTCCACTGGCACAAGGAACAGCGCCGTAGTGTGAACAAATGTTTTTCTATTACAAATAAAGTGACCCGTGCCCGAGCCGTACACGTGCTGTCATGGATCTGCTCGATGGCAAGGCCAAAAGCGGGCCGTAGCTGAGCTGACCGCATCGCTGCTTTTTGATTGGTCGAAAAATGTTGCCATGACAACAGACAGACTTGAAAAGAGACCACTTTTTCAGCTGAAATACAACCTAACAGCTGGGATGTTGATGAAGTACAAGCAGTACTATCCTTTTGGGCTGAAGATAAATTTCAGTGGGAGTTTCCTAACGCTGAGAAATGTGAAGGTGTACCAGGACATCACTAACACGCTGGCTGGGTTAGGTTTTCATTGCAGTCCTGAACAATGGCAAGACAAAATGAAAAAAAAAAACTCAAACAAGACTGAAAAATAAAAAACCACAACCTCAAAAGGACCCCTGACAGAAAAACTCCCCATTGGTTCGACTCCATGGACGTGGTTTTGGGCCAACAAACTGTTTCAATTTGTCCATATGAGCTACCATGCAGAATGCCCCTGCAGCTACAATAATCAGATCTGCGGGGTGTTTTATTTGTGATAAAGCTGAGACAGGACTACCTGCAGCAGGAGGGGTCAGGTGTACACACACTGTCTCCCTGGCAACGGTTACCATGGCTGCAAGGCTTGATGATTTCACAGCATTCGCGGAGGAAGAGGCGACCTGTTCCCTCTTTAATTGAGGAGATAAACATGACCGGTCAGACACACAGAAGAGCTGTTCTACTTGCTGCTTATTTCCTCCGGCCTGATAAGGAGGTGCAGAGGAGGGTTCGGAGGTTGAGATGACCCAATGCTGCTGCTAAAAAAAAAAAAGCGCTGTCTGTCTCTGTCTCTCTCTCTCTCACTCACCTTTATTCCCCCCCACATCTTGTTGACCAAAGCTTCTTACACAAATAAAACGTCTCACTGATTTGTAAGTGTGTATGTATATATATATATATAAACAAAATAAAAAATAACATTCCCCAAAGAATAATGTGGCAAAAACAGTGACATCTTTACACCAAAATTTGGTCCATACTTTTGTGCATCTACATGAGGGTCAGGCTTCACAATGCCTTTTCTCAAGTTGGGGAAAAATGTTAACCCCATTGCAGTCTTATTTAAAGCGTGTAATGATATAGGCATGTAGTTTGCACAGTGCAAGCCTGGTTGCTGTAAGCTTCCATTATTTGTTGGCTACATTAGCCTTGTATTTCTAGTGCAAAACTAAAGCAGCAGAATCTGGACACCAAGCATGCCATGGCAGATTTAATACATTTGGGATGGGGTCTTTAATTTTGATATTTCGTCTACATGTATATTTAAACTCCAGCGTATGATCCTACTTCTATAGATTGATACATATTGAGTTGATGTCTCGACTCTGTGGAGTTGTGGCCACCTGCAGTTCCCTGAAAAAATAATAATTCTGTTAAAAGCGTGGAGGATGTGACTCAAAACTAACATTCCAGTCCTGGTGATCTTCAGTGCTATTGTTTGGTTACCATGACAAGTAATGTGCTGTCTTTGAACAACAGTGAGGTTTTTGGATAATCCTTGGAGCAAAAGTCATTGCAGATGTGCAAGATAACGTGTAATCTAAAATTGTCTGAACTGCTTTTAAGCCCTCACTTTTGTCCCTGATCCAAAAAAGGACAAAATGCCCTGCCTCAGTAGCTCCAGACTTGTTGAACTCATCATATCCTCTATTTCTGGTTGACAGTAGCACATGGACAACTAGTCCCACTGGAATCGGGACCCCATCTGGGGAAGGCTGTGTGCTCGGCCTGCACAATTTGGACAAAATACAAATGGTGTGATTATATGCTACATACTGCCATTGTGTTATGCCTTGTAATATTACATACTAGTGTGTTTAAACACGCTGGTTAATCTACAGTGCAACATTATTGGCCTGGATTGTTTTGACAAAAAAGATTTATTTAGTTTGATTACGTGAATTCCTTGCTTCATGACAACACCCACAGAGGCGCTCATCTGAAACTGTGATTTTCTCACAGCACACAGTAAAAGCATTGTGATTGGTTAGAGGCCTCATTTTAAACCCTCTGTGATATCAGTGCCTCAAATGACACTATCGCAATAACGATTAACAAGCTGTATATTGTAGAACTAGATGTACTAGATGCTGTACTAGATGCTCATTTGAAATATTTTGTCCATTTTCTTCCTAAGTAATGGAAATAACCACATAGATACTGTTGTACTTTTGTTTTTGCTTCATCGAAATACCCAGAGAGGCACTCAGTTGAAACTGATTTCCTCATAGCATATAGTAAAAACACTGTAATTGGTTAGAGGCCTCATTTTAATTTGAAGCCTTCTGTGATATTAGTGCATCAGATTACAGTATTGCAACAGTGATCAACAAGCAATATATATTATAAAGCTCTACTACATGCACGTTTGAAATATTTTGTCCATTTTTTTCCTAAGTAATGAAAATAGCTGTCGTTTTTGCCCCACTCAATTTGACAAAGAAGCTATGCACAGGTGTCTTTAGATGAAGTTGTCCAATGTTCTCCAATTATTCAAATGATTGCATTACATTTACATTAGTTTAAATTAAAAAATGGCCTCTTATCTGGAATAGTGGACAGTGGTGTACAGTCGACCCTCGTTCATCGCGGTTAATCAGTTCCAGACTCTACCGCGATAAGTGAATTTCCGCGAAGTAGGATTCTTTATTTATAAATTGAATATTTTCGTAGTTAGAGCATAGAAAACCTGTTTACGACCTTCTAAATACGTTTTTTAACATTATTAACTGTAACTGTAAAGTTTGAGCGCGATCGGTTTTTCCCCGGCCGAGCTACGGGGCAAAATGCTCTGTTTCAGCCTGCTCGCGGCACGCGGCGCATTTAAAGGGGCAGGTCCCCCTTTTTTCCCCCCCACCATTAAAAAGCCATAGGGGGCTTTGGGGCTTAAAAAGTCAGGTTCCCCGGGGGCTAGCGGGGCAAACGAGGACTCGTTGGAAAGGTCTCGGGGAGATCTATGGGCATGTAAAGTTTGAAGAGGCGGGGTGCTTGCCCGGCCGAGCCACACGGTATAATTGACTCAGACAACCGAGCGCGGGCTGTATCATTTTCGATCAACTTTTTAATGAATATAGTGGAAAAAACGCGATGGAGTGAAGCCGTGAAAGTCGAAGCGCGAAGTGGCGAGGGACGACTGTATATAGTAACGGCTATATAAGTTGAGGCATGTAAGAATTAAATCTGTTGCCTTCAAGCTGACGTTGAGCGTTTCTGATCTTCTGTTATTTGAACCAACTGACACAAATGAAAGGTGATAATTATGGCTCTAAATGGACTTGGAGTTTCCTGACAAACAGGAAACAGAACATAGGGCAGAGTTCCTACCTGCCAGGCTTCCTGCATAGCAGAACAGGTGATTCATCCCAAATCTCATGGAATGTTCAGCAATGAAAACAAAGACGTTCCAGTGATTCAGTTCAGATTCCTTTATAATAGATTAAAGCTGTCTTTTGAATTTATTTTGCATTAATTACATCCTGGCACAAGTTATCACCCTAAATATGCACCCCAAAGTGCATTCATAGCAGCTGTTGCTGGGTGGGACAAACCTGTATCTGTGCCTTGTGTTCTTTTGCCTTCATAAAAATGAAGTGCATTTAAAAAGCCAGAAACAGGAAACTAGGATGGATTGATGAAAGAAATATACAAAATGATCAACTCAAGCTGGCTATTGTGTTTTTATAGATTGTACCCTAATTGTCAGAGAATTTATGAAGCAATTTAATGTGCAACATGTATGAACATAGACATGAAGTGAGTCATGCAGTAAACTCATAAGACCACAGCAACACTGTGCCATAAACAGTCTTAAAATCCTAGATACATACAGCCTCAGCTGTGGAATCAGCCCCCCTTCCTGAGTAAAGCTTCTACATTCCATCTGGAAACCAATAACAGTAACTTCAATAGGGTCGGTTGAAGAAATGAGGCAGCTTCCTGTACTTTCACTTTATATCCAGTTAACTTTATATCCATGTAACCATCTTAGCTAAAGCAAACTTGTTTCAGAGACAACAGAGTCCATCAAACCCAGTCACATATCGAGTATTCAAAGTTAAATTTGCCAGTCACATGCCATCCTTGTGAAACTCAATATAAGCTGCAGGCGTCTTAATGTACTTGTTTGTTAAAGTAGTTCAGTGCTCTATAACCGAAGAGCTTGAACAGTGGACCACAACCACAGTGACCTGAATGTTTCATGTGCTACACACAGTTTCTGTTTGTGAAATGTTGAAGAGAGTTGACCAGGATCTGGTTTGACAGAGCCATCTGCTTATGATAGGGTGATATGGCAAAAATACAATATCATGATAATTGAAAACAGATTTCACTATACTAAATATTTGTTAAATTTCACAATACTTAGTTTTGAAGTGGGATGAGATGGAACTGACAGAATATCCCAGTAGTGCCACATTTCTGATATTTTTCATGTGTGTTTCTCCCATGCTGATACAAAAACATCTGTGAAATTTGGACCGCATCTGGACAGCAGTGGAGGGTAGCATTTATTTATATAGAGTTACGAAGGCAGTTAAATGAATAAAATGCAGCAAACCGGTGTTGTCTAAGCCAGTGGTTCTCCAGCCGTTCCTCAAGAACCTCCAGGTGGTCCATATTTTTGCTAGCTCCCAACTTCCAGTGCATAAGTAAAAACAAACTATTGACGCTAAGAGTTTTTCTGAGGGCTGGTTTGAGAACCACTGGCCTAAATATTTTGTACATCATCAAATTTTGCTTTGCTATATCTGTCATATCTAAACATTTGAGGTGCCAGTATTGTTTTTTTTTTTTAATGCTTCTTTCTTATCTGCTAATGAATTCAGTTGTGCATTTCTAATTGTGCAACATCAAATTTACAGTATTTCTCTTATCCAGATGCGGTCGATCATCCAGGACATGTTTGGTGTCCAAATTATGCTTCTGTAGTTCAGAAATGGAGTTACAAGTTTAACATTGGCCACAAACACACAAAGTCAAGTAGTCCCAAATCAAATACGGTAGATCCAAACCTTTTCCACAAACGTAACCCCAAAATTTCTCTCAACCTACTGAAACCACATCCAGCTCCTCATTAAGGTGGTACAGACTGGCCGCTGTGGTTTAGGACACAATGTGACTTACTGTGAGCTAGAAAAATGAACAAAAGTTTAAAGTCTAGCTGAATTCTGTGGGCAGACCTTTGAGACAACAGGGTCTGTTTTCACAAAGTGCCTCAGGAGTAGGAGTGCTGATCTGGTTTTTATGACAGTGACAGTCATCTGATCCAAGATCAGGCCTCTGTAGCCTTGGCATTCTGTGTAGTTTTGTGTTAATCAATCACATCAGCATATCTATATTTATTTGTGCCTGTTGACTTCTGGTGTACGTTTGCAAAATGTATAATGTTCTTAAGCATTGAGTTAATGCTAGTGGTGCAAAAAAGCATCGAAACATGACGAAAACGTGACTGTGAAGGGTGGACATGTGTAGAGAATGACTATTCTGTTAATTATGATATCTGAAGCAAGTGCATTGTTTGAACACCAGAGTTTGCAGACGACCAGCATCAGTCAAGAAACCACTCCGCCGTTTCACACTCCTCCTGCTTCCCGGCTCTGTTCTCATTAGTAGATTGGGCCTCTACTGGATACAGTCATCATATTTCAAATTTTGTTCAAAATATCGTGTTCAAAATATATGCTGAGTGTATTGATTTAGCATTATCCAGCGATGTCCATTCATATGCAAGTGTGTGTGTGTGTGTGTGTGTTTGCATGTGAACATTGCAGGCTGAGAAGTCTTACTCTTTTCCGCCTCTGTCTTTGACTGCGCTACAATGAGACTATTCATGTTATTTCATAGAGCTTACACACACACTCTCTCTTTCTCTCTCTCTCTCTCTCTCTCCCCCTCTCTCTCTCTTTCTCTCTCACTCTCTCTCGCTGTTAAGACTGTTTGAACCCCCTGAAGACAAATGGCAGAAGGCTCTTTGCACACTGAACTCTGTAATGAACTCTGTGCACTGTGCTTCCACACACACACACACACACACACACACACACACACACACACACACACACACACACACACAGTCATTCTCTGGCAACACTCTTAAGTAAGTGTTTTCTCCTTCAGCCAGGGCTCTTTATTGTGCTCTTGTGTGATTGCTTGCCAAAAGGGTCACTGTATTGTGTGTGTATGTGTGTGTGTGTGTGTGTATGTGTGTGTGTGTATGTGTGTTTGTGTGTTTGTTTATTGTACATATTCAGGAAGAACATTCTTGACTTTTTAGAAAAATAAGAGACATACAGACTAATCTACAATTTCAAGACTAGTATGCTGTTATTAGTTAGCCTGCTTACAGATGGCCAGCTATGTCATCACATGCAGTATATTACATATATTACATATGTATATAACACATTGTGTGAAACACTACATTCTTATGTTAGAAGTAATAAAAACTTGTCTTCTGTAAAGTTGCCATTTTGAAGATTTTTTGGAAAGCAATGACACCTAATACATGTGGGACCTTTTATTATTGGTAATGTTATTGTTAATACACACAGGTGCAAAGGTTTTTGCACACCACAGATATTTTATCACTTATTTCATAAACTGTAGAATTTTAGTATTCCTGAGCATTGGTAAGTTGAACTATAAATGAAAAAATGTAAAATAAAACAAGTTTCCTTCGTAAGATGAAAGAATCTGTAACAGCGCATGTCTGACATCCTATTAACTGGTTGTGTGGTGATGCAGAGACAAACTCTAGACTGTTATTCAACTCTAAATGCACTTGTTAACTGTTTCATTGGCTGCAACTTAATCGCTCATTAAATATCACCTGTCTGATGCACCTGATCTATATTATAATTAGGAGGCTTTTTGTACGGCAGTAGTGATGAATAATGGCTAATAATTTTTGGTGTTCAAAAACTTTTGGTACGCTGGTAGTGTACATATAGTGTACCATTTGAATTTTTTAAGGTATTAATCCTGGTGCCATACATACATGCAGATAATGCAATGTACAAACAGAAGCTGAATAAAAAGATGCAGCAGTTCCTCAGCTCCTGCTGTGTAAAACATAATGTAAACTGCAGTCTGACCTGCGGCTTGTAGTCAAAGGAGCTGATGTAAGAGTGGAAGGACCATTTAAGTTTACATTTACAGCATTTGGCAGACGCTCTTATCCAGAGCGATGTACAGCTGTGCTTTGTACTCCCGTGAGAAAACATGTCCCTCATAGTCATAAGCCTAGACTTAAAATTAAGAGCTGCTAGAAGACTAATGGCGCTTTTCCACTTTCACAAGGAACCGCACCGAACCGCAAACGTTTTTCCATTACAAATAAAGCTAACCGTACCCGAGCTGTATTCATGCTGTCACGGCCCGGTTCGACGGCAGGGCCAAAAGTGGGCCGCAGCAACAACAATGGAGATGCAGTCTAACAACTGGGAAGTCAACAAAGTACGAGCACTACTATCTATTTGGGCTGAAGATAAATTTCAGTGGGACTCTTCTTTCTGTGAGAAACTTGAAGGTGTACCAGGACATCACAAACAAGTTGGCTGGGTTAGGTATGGCTAAACAATGCTGAGAAAAAATTAAAAACTCAATAACAGAAACTCAAAAAAAAGAAAAAATAGACCACAATAACAAAAGCGGCTCTAATAGAAAAACTTTCTGCTGGTTCGACTCCATAGACACGGCTTTGAGAAAATGACCGCCCATAAACCGTGCCGTTGTAGTACGGTTCCTGTACACCTATGGAAAAGTGCCTTTAGATTCTACCGGAGATCGAGTTAGTACTCTACCAACGTTCTGTCAGATCACACACACACACAAGACAGTTTTCATGTTAGTTAAGTTAGTTTATGACATGACCATGTAGTTGTTATCCTAAGTGCTCAGTGAAAAGGTTTGAAGACAACAAGGGTCTCAGCCAGTCTATAGGAATTAGCTGTTAGCTGTTAGCCTTGCACTGTTTCCTTGTTGCTGTTTCCTCTTGCTCTTTCTCAGGCACCACCTCCCTCAACCAGCCGTGTCAGGCAATGTTCTGGTCTTCACCACAAGCCAAGAGGCTCTGCAGCTTCTCAGACAGTGCTGATAGTGTCAGTGACCTGTGATATTTACCAAACTCTGCAGTGGCAGACGCTTGTAGATGTACGAAAGAAATTGGTAATATTATTGATATAATTTGACATTTCACACACAGACACACAGACACACACACACACACACACACACACACACACAAATGCCCACAAACACTCGTGTTGTGCTAAAACTGTTACAGTTTTCACTGCAATTATTTTGGCCTTACTGCCTACTTCTTGGTACACATACAGTATTGTGCAAAAGTCTTATGCAAATTCTTTAAAGCCGTATTTCTCAGCATGTAATAGTGTCTTTCTGCAGAGTTAACATTAGAATAATTGCAAACAAACAAGAAAGCAGTAAAAAAGTATCAAGATTTGTTTTGTTTGTAAAAGTAGTTGATATTGTGTGAGCTGGTGAGGAGA
>JBBPCZ010053794.1:0-12728 GCA_037974445.1 Brycinus macrolepidotus | reverse complement strand
GATAGATAGATAGATGGATGGATAGATGGATAGATAGATAGATAGATAGATAGATAGATAGATAGATAGATAGATAGATAGATAGATAAATAAATAATCCTGCACATGAGGCTTCTGAATGGTGAACATCAACATCAACAGACGACGGGCAGGGTCAACTCATTGTGAAATGGTCACATTTAATGAACAACCTCTCGTTTTATATACATCTATAAAAAGAACCCAGATACAGGTTACAAGAATCTAAAGCTAATACATACATTATTAAATAATAAAGTATTTTTTTTTTCCATGTTAAAGATACATATAGTAGTTTACAAAATATGATCGTGGAGAATTAAGCAATTGTGAATGTTTGAGAAACAAACAAACAAAAAAAAAAAGAAACTAAAATGCTATATGGATATTGTTTAATAAACAAAGAAACAAAGGAACAAAAAAATGTAAAATCACAATATTCCTTGAATAAAGCAAAAGAACTGCAACATTGGCTATTAAAGTCTGATAACAACAACAACGAAAATAAAGCAGTTGCTGAAAAGGCGAATGGGTCTGGAGAGCGAGAAAAAGGGGTTCTACGCAGAACTCCGAACTTAGGCGTAAGAAACGGATACGATTCATGATGTTTTTCTCATTTAAAAAGGCAGTCCAGTACATTACCGTGGAATAAAACCCTCCGTCTGTGTGTTTATGTATGTGTGTGTGTGTGTGTGTGTATATGTCTTTTTACCTCTCAATATCAAGCGTCAAATAGGAAAAAAAAATAAAAAGAAAGGTAAATGCTGAAAAAAAAGCCCAATAACCAAACAACGACCTTCATTCTAAGTTTGTTAGTCCTCAGTCTATGAAGCTCCTGTTTCGCTGGATGGAGATTTCGCACTGCAGCTTCCAGGCACCGTGCACAGACAACAGGCCGGGGGGGGTTTGGGAAGCGAGGGATGGCGAGAAGAACAAGCATCCTCATTCTCATTCTGTCTTTGGCATGATGAGTTAGCTGTATGTTGCTGATTAATTAATCACACACTCGTATGACCGTCTCCAGTGTGTGTTTGTGTGAAACATCCCAAAAGAGAAAAAAATAAAGGAAAAAAATTTGGTTCTGGTTCGTTCGTTAAAAAAAATTCAGAAAGGGAACGAGGACGGATGCTTGGTTTTGGGTGTTGTGCTGCTGTGAGACAGATGCTTGAGTTGACTCTTTTGTCCCCATATCTTTTGCTTCCCTTGGGGGGGGGGGTCACTGTCCCGTGCCTGTGCTCCCTCCACCGTCAGCCGCGCTGCCCGAGATTAAAGATGCGCTTTAAATCTTCTTCTTCTGCTTCTTCTAATTTTTTTTGTTCTTCCTTTCGCAAAACATCATTTATTAATCTTTTCTTCTTTTTTGTGAGAAAAAAAAACTTGAATTAAATTATCAATGCACGATAT
Organism: Brycinus macrolepidotus; assembly: GCA_037974445.1. Taxonomy (NCBI): domain Eukaryota; kingdom Metazoa; phylum Chordata; class Actinopteri; order Characiformes; family Alestidae; genus Brycinus; species Brycinus macrolepidotus. The sequence continues at coordinate 11,306 of JBBPCZ010053794.1, read as the reverse complement.
CCATTAACATGTGCAAAATAGAACTAGAAGACTTTTTTTTTTCCACAGGAATGAATCATAAACATCTGCAAAAGAGAAAAAGAAGACACGCTTCAGTGGCGGGGTTGAAACCGGGAGCATCATTTATGAAAGAGTGCGGCTGAAAGCATCGGAGGCTTCATTAGCAGCATCTGGTTCACGTTTGAGACGGAATCTGACAAGCAGATTTCATATTAAAATCTCCTTTAATATGGCATGGCATCCTAAAACATTATGTTTTGACTGCCCAGTGGTACCTTTCACTATGCAGTGCTTAGTCACGATTTGATTTGCTTACAGATTTCTCACCCAGGGCCAGGCAGAGAACTTTAGAGTGGCAGGTGCAGGGGGCCTGTGAATAATTTCCAACAAAAACCACCATGTATCTGTTCACACAAGCCTTTTTTTGTACAAATCTGGTATCTACCCAGCATTTGTTCTTTTGAAATTGATTTAGCAACTATCAGTATAATTACAATCACTTGTAAAGAAGCATTCTGGCCTAGAACCAGCATTTAATGTTATTTGGATAACGCTTTACAATAAATGATTTATTATCAGGTTGTTAATTAGGTTGTAGATAGTTTATAAATCATTAATAAGCAGTTATAAACAAGTTATAACAGTTGTCATACACTGATGCAGGCTCACGATTTGGCCAGATCTCAGATCTTGCTAGTTGCTGAGCTTATCTTGTCTCTTTCTCAGGCAGAATGTTAATCTGTGAACTTCATCAGGTATTTGTTAACATGCTACTACCATTAAAACACCAGATCTTGCTAAATAGTGAGCCTGCATCAATGTATGATGACTGTTATAACTTGTTTATAACTGCTTACTAATGATTTATAAACTGTCTACAGCCTAATTAACAACCTGATTAAAAATCATTTATAAACCCCTTAAAAGGGTTGTCTTATTGTAAAGAGGTACCTTTATTTGTCATTTCTGGGCACGGTATCACTCAGCCTTCACAGAATTCAGGGTTTCTTTTTCATTCCTTTAATTTATTAATGTTCTTTTATTACAACACCCATCATGCAAATCCATGCCAATGACCAATACCATTGGGAACCCCCTGAACAGTGATAAACAAACATACTGACATGATATTTGGGTTGAAGAACATTTCAAACAGACTGCTGTCATGTATCCACTCATGCTTATTGTTTTTTAGAAGGTCCTCCCACCCTCAAGATACATCATCTGAACAAGTTTCAGAGTCTAGTCTTTAAACTGGAAAATTACACTCTCAATTGTGGCACTGTTGTGCGTAGGAGGTGGGAAGGAATGTTCACAACAGATGTACCAATGGTTATCTAAATGTTTCATTTAGGTCAGATTTCCTCTTTAATAATTATGTATATATTTCAGTTAATGATGCCTTCAGAAGCACATAAACAAAAGCTTGTCTTGGCAAATCCAATGTGATCTTATAACAAGCATATCTGGGGACTGTAGATCTTTTGGTGCCAAACTGTGGTGAAATCGTCAGTAACAAAAGTACACCCCCCTCTGAAGACCACCCTAAATTTGTGTAGTCTGTGCTATGTTAACATACAGAGTTACACAAACAAAACAAGCTAGCTAATGCTCTGTTGCTGGCTAAAGGAACCTCCCTTGCAAGAGAGTGTGTGCATTTTTATTGCATATAATGTGTATGTAATGCAAAATACATATAACATTACATGCTTAACTGGAGTTAACTTATCTCCCCCCCCCCCCAACATTATGTTCATGGACTAACAAGAGGGTGTTGTCCAAGATAGCTATATTTAATATTCAATTTCAGGTTGCCATGTTATGGTTGCCACCTGGATTCAAAGATAACTTTTCAATAGACCAAGGCAATGGAATCAGCGCGGCCATCTAGGTGAAGGAAACGAGTTCCAAATACAAGAAGATTTTTTTCTAGTGAATCTAACAGGCACTGAGAAATGATGAGGCAGGATTTACTTGGTGTGCACAACAAGTCAGCCTGTCCTTCAACTTTTCCACAGTGAAACTAGAGAACTCTGAGACTTAATAAAGTCAGCAACCCACAAATAGAATCACCTCCAGCTAACCTTAACATGAACCAAGTGCTATATTGCATCATTTGAGCTTTACAATAGCTTTGCAATGGACCAAGCATATGGAATCAGCTTTGCTATCTAGGGAAAGAAACAGGTTCCAAATGCATTGATTTTTCTTCTTAAAAATCAAACAGCTACAGAGGAGTGATGAGGAAGGATTTACTGAGTGTGCACAACCAGTCAATCTCTCAACGTTTCCAACCAGAAACTGCGGAACTCACGAAGGCTGACTTGGGAAGACAACAACTCCTAGATAGAAGCATCATGTTCTACCCTTGGCATGAACCAAGAGCTGTATTATGTAATTTGACTTCCAGGGGTTATCCAGGGGCCAGCTACAGATAGTAGACTAGAAACTATCTAGTGAACTTCTCTTTTAAATTGACTTATGGCGAGGGCCAAAACACCTCCTAGTTCTCAGTAGCAAAAGCTTAAAGTCTAGACAAGGATAGGGTTTGGCCCTACGCAACCTAATACACTAACACTGCTTTCTCCGCCCAGCACTTCTACAAAGGCAGTAATGCAGTGAACATAGCAGGGGTTGCCCTGGCACGCTGTGAGATGGGAACTAATAGATGCACATCGAAATTCTATCTGACCGCCTCAGACTTTCTACCGATGGGGAGCAGGAACCTGTGAGGCTAATCCAGGCCTCAGACCATTACTGCCTGACTGGCCAATTAAATTTCCCTCTTGCAGCGCACTAAAAAAGTGTGGGGCTGAGATATCTCTGCATGTATGTAGTCTCCCCAGAGGGAAGACACTACTGGCCCTGAGATAATGCTATGTACTGCTTCTAAGCTTTCACTTTGAAGTGAATCCCAGAGCTGGGGGCCCTTCCCAGTCAATCAAGATAGCGATGTATGCTAGCTGTGCGGATGGTGGCACGTTTTTGAGCTAAAGGCCATCCTAGTCAATCAAGCTAGCGGTGTGAATGGTATCCTTTCTGCGCCCCTTGCTTCTTCTGCAGACCCACAGACTCCTTGTGAGCTAGCTTTAATTAGTGCTCGGCTCATTATGCCATGGTGCAGAGTTTCCAGGGGATCAGGCAGGCTGCCCACATAATGTATCTTCTGCTCGTTACTTGATTTGCCCCCTCAGCCAGCTGCTATTGGGGATCAATCAAGTTTACTGGTCCTAAGGTCCGTGGGTTACACCTCCCCCCTGTGATTCTGGGCTCGGTGACTTGTAAAATCCTAATGAGGACGTGTGAAAGTATCTAGTGAGAGGTAGGCTTGGTCTCTGATTCTTTCTCCTTATGATCTTGGCAGGGTTTTCAGATGGGAGACGGCTCTACCAGGAGAAGCTGACTCAATGTTACACCTACGGTGGCATTTGCAAATAGGAAAAGAAATTGAGTGGCACACTGGATACAGCAAGAGTGATCAATTATGGCTCTGGAGGGTAATAGTCCAGCACAGTGTTGTGATTTATTTCAAACTCAGCTCAGCGGATGTAGTAGGTGTGTTTCAGCAGAGAAATCACAAAACTGTGGGCAATATGAGTCTGTAATTGATGACCCTTGCGGTACAGGATGCCTTGAGGTCTATAGGTCAATGGTTCTCAACCAAATCCCTTGAGAATCCCAGATGATTGACATTTTTTCATAGACTAAGGGCATATTTCTTTATTTTGAACCGATGCTGATCTTTTGCACATATAAAGCACACAATTACATTTCAGTATTGCTGCTTTCCACCTGACTGCTGATGCAACATTTGCACAATTTTTGAATGTTAAAAATGACCTTGTACTAAACTGCACATTCTTGTACCAAATTGCACATTTTTACTAGTTTAGAGTTTATATTTATAGTTTATTTATATATGTGTACTCTGTGTCCTTTGTGATCTGTAAAATCTGGAGCCATACCGTCTCATCTCACTGTACACGTGTTTATGGCTAAGATGACAAAGTTCACTTTGACTTTGACTTTGATTTTTGAATTCTAGCTCCCAGCACATCTGTAACAAATGTTCACTTCTTACTAGCTTGGTTCAGGGATCTCTGAAGGTGAGAGGCAGCAAAAATGTAGACCTTCTGGGTGAGAAACATGTAGTTTTGACACAGAACACATTACATACCACATGATGGACAGCAGAATGCACGCCAGGAGGATATGGGACGAGCAAAGGAGAGCGGAGCAACCGGCACCTGCAGCGCCAACCCTTGGCTTGGCTGAGGGTGGAGCGGAGGAAGGAGTGGTCTCTGCTGGGAGGAGAATAACAGGAGAATTTCATTTCTGTCAGAGTTAGGAGTTTGGAGACCCTAGTCAAATTGGTGTCAAGTCTACTGCTAATTAATGCGTGTATTAAACACAAGCATGCAATTAAAGAGAAAAATAAACAGACTCCATGCAGATAATTGGAGCCAATAAAACTGTGGTTGGTCTTGAAAAAAAAAGAAGGAGAAGACTAACAAACAAGCAAACAAAAACAGAAAGCATAAAATTTGCAATGCCACTTCATATCAACTTTCCAGCTGGGAGATAATGGAGAGCCACAAAATGAAAATAACTATAAAAACAATATTTATGGAGGTTATTTCAGCCCCTTCTTTGTGCGTGACCAGTGTAGCAAACTGCTACATCAGGAAGATCTACGATCAGTTCCTTCTGACTGTTACCCATTTGGATATTGGCAGTGATGAGGAAGCAGTGAAAACTCTTTCTGAATTATGGATTCAGGTGAGGCCCTAATGAAAGTCAAGCGAAGCCAAAAAGCAGCCGCAGTTTTGGAAGTTGCAGACTGAGTGTGCTTTCAGATGCCAGCGGAACAATGACTGCTCGGCTTGCGTTGCCGGGCTTGTTTACGTTGCACGGCTGCAACACAGATTAATCATCGCAGGTGCAAGCAGGAATTAGTTATTCTTTCAATTAATATCAGTTGTTTATTGTGTTATTTGCTCTGTGTGGCGATGTGTGAAATGACTCGGGGGGGATAACATTTCCTCTGATCAAATGGAAGGCCCTCCCGCACACTGCGGCAAAGTCAAGTTCCTCATTAACCAAATTAAAATGTGCACAAACACAAACAGCGTTGCACTGTGAGAGGCGGAGCGCGGACAAGACCCAGGAGAGAACAGCTGCGGTGCTTACAGAGGGAGGGTTTTGTCCGGGGATCTTGGCAAAAAAAGAAAAACGGTGGCAATCGAAAACCCATCCTTCTGCTGACTTTCTGATTCTGCCCCGCTTTCCAAGTATAGCTTGAATTAAATGTGCCGTCTGCTTGGAGGGGGAGAAATCCAATACTGTCTAGTGGATCAGAACGAGCGGGGTAGTAGCCACCAGATATTACTTCTAATAACAGTCATCAAGCTGTCAATGCTATTTATAAAAACGTGCGTAGCAGAGTCACCGAGGCTTTCAAGTCTTATAGAATTCTCTCGTCGGCTGGAGGACACGTCAGTCGATACTCCGAGCGCTCAGGCGTTGGGATCGTGACCCAGACAGAGTGTCTCCGGATCCTTTCGCGCAATTCGTTTCCCACAACAGAAATCCTTAAAAATAAATTGTGTGCACGAACTCCCACACTTCTGTAGATGCACATGGACTGAGAGCCAGTCACAGTGTAGCATATAATTGATGGTTTTAACAGAGCCCTGTTAAGACACTTGACCACAGTCCAGGGCAGTTCGCACTGTCGAGAGCTTAAGTGGATAGAGAGCGACCTATGCACAGATACTCTTAGTCACAGCTTACCCTTAAATTTCATGTTCTATTAATTTGTTTCTTTTTTCACTTCTTTTTCTGCTGCTTTTTTACTTCTTCTTTATATATGGATGAAATGACAAACACCTGCTTGAGTTATTTTATTCTTCAAGGACCACTAGAGACCGAAGCACTATGAAATTCGTTCATAAGAATCCTATACGCTGAGACTGAAAGAGATCCAGAGGTGAATATGGAGCCTCTTTTCTGTTGGAACAACGTTCATACCCCTGATCCACTAGTTGCTTCAGTGGTTAAATCCCAACTGAGCACTATCAATCTCTTAGCACATCAACTTTTAATGTGTATAGGCCCCACTGTCCAGCAGGAGGCAGTCTGACTTTGCAATGCAACAGCTCTCCTCCTGTTCAGTGGAAGAACTTATCATTCTTTGATGAAGGTGGAAAAGGGAATTAGATTGTAAAGGATGGTTTGAGGCCCTAATACACTAACACTGGGGTGAACAGCAGAGGGAAAGGTGGGCAGGGTCACTTATGGGTAAGGCTGGAGTGATTAATCAGAACCAGAATCAGAAAACTTTATTGATCGCGGAGGAAACAGCTTTTTAGGCAATTACTTGGTAATGACATTAATTTGATGAAACTGAGTCAATGCACTGTCTACTCAGAAACAAAAGAACTTGTTCATTCTTTATAGCATCCATGCAATATACACTATATGTCCCAAGTATTGGACACACCCGTTTCTCAGGCTTTGGGCTAGGCCCTTTACTTCCAGTGAAAGGCAATCTTAATGTTTCAGCATCCCAAGACATTTTAGACAATGCCATGCTTCCACATTTGTGGACACAGTTTGGGGAAGAACCTTTTCTATTCCAGCATGACTGTGCCCCAGTGCACAAAGCAAGATCCATAAAGACATGCTTGGTTGTGTTGGGTGTGGAAGAACTTGACTGGCCCGCACAGAGCCCTGACCTCAACCCCATCCAACACCTTTAGAATGAACTGGAACGGAGATTGCGAGCCAGCACAAATTCCCACAGAAACACACCAAAATCCTGTGGAGTGTCTTCCAAGAAGAGTGGAAGCTGTTATAGCTGCAAGGGGGCACCAGCTCCATATTAAAGTCCATGTATTTGAATGCAATGTCATTAAAGTCCCTGTTGATGTAATGGTCAGGCATCCCAATACTTTTGTCCATATAGTGTCTGTAACATACCCTAGTGATGTAACTGGGACCTTTTGGGCTCCCATTACAAAAACTACATTCAATTACTAATGACAATGCAATTTTCTTGTTTACTCAGTATTGCTATGGCTAAATCAAGGTGATGTTTTAATTAGGCTAATGGTCAAAGTAGATAATTGTCATAGCTATTCATGTGTCATGGATATAAAACTGTTTGAACCGTTATAGGCCCCACATGATTGTCCTGTCTGGACTGCCTACATGTGGGGCCATCCCATGTTGACCAGGTCCCTAAAAGTCTTCACTGGATCCCTAATATGACTATTTAAACAGTTTTATACCCATGACACATGACTAGCTATGACAATTATCCCCTTAAACCATTAGCCTAACCATGCGGTGATTCTGACAGACTGCAGTACACTTCAGGAACTGAAGAGGGCATTACAGCTTCTATTGTTTCATTGCACCATGGAGGAAGAAACTGCCTGTCACACAGATGGAACTTTGAATGAATGTGGCACTGTGATGAGGTAAATGTGAGAGGAAACTGAGAAGGTCTAAGGCTTTGATTAGTCCCTTAAGTGAAAAATGAATTGAAATTCAGATACAAGTATTAAATGTAGCCCTACCTATTAGCACATCTGTGATGGGCTTGGGCTCCTCTGTCCAGGGAGTGGCGTGCACGGCCACGCTCCAGTCGCTCCACGTGCCGATCTCCATGTCTTTGGCAGCCAGCTGGATGATGTACTCCTTCCCCACATATGCGTCTGTGATGGTGTGGGAGGTGCTGTCCGAAAGCTCCACCTGTCAATCAAGGGGGCATAGCCAAACAGTCCATTTGAGAAAGAGCCTGCAAATTGGACAATGTGTAATTAGCCTCCAACTCATTAGCAAAGTGGAATGGAGGCAGATGACTGGCCACTTTAAAGCGTGATTAAGTGTTTGGGGAGGACAAAAAGTTGATTACAACGATAGCAAACACAGTAACTATTTTCTTACATACATTTGTTGAAAAATACACTCACTGGATATTGTATGAGGCCTGTCTATCATACAGATCCACTACAGAGGTGTACTATCACAGAAAATAGCCCATCTGTTGTTATTCATAATTTTTCAGCCCTCTAGGCCACTTATCTATGGTCATTTTCAGCAGTGACACTGACATGGAATTGGAAGGGTAGCAGCATGAGTGTTTCAGGCACAGTGGTACTGCTGGACCAGTTACACACCTCGATGTCACTCCTAGAGTGATCCGCCACCAAAATTATTGAGCCAAGAGAGGCTCTCTATGGGTAGAAACTGGCCACTGATAGAGACTCGACACAAACAGCTGGACTACAATTTCTGTGCAAGATGTGCGGGATGGCCACATTAAACGGGACCTCTCTTACCCCAGAGCGGTGAGTGAGCTAAGCTGTGGTTGTGGGTAATGAGCATCAGGTGTGTATGATGGTGGAGATAGTGGGGAGGGGGGACTAATGCACTGGCTGTGGCAGAGATCAGATAGGACCCTATGAATCATCCTGGGCGTTCAACACCTCTTGGCACAGGATTTCTCTCTCTCTCTCTCTCTCTCTCTCTCTGTCCCTCTCTCTCTCTCTCTCTCTCTCTCACTCCCTCTCCTTCTTTGTTCAGTTTAATGGAGCTTGCTTTACTTACAAATGACAAATGTACTGACAAATTTACATAACAAATGACTCTTTACACTGCCAGGACTTACATTACAAAGGTATTAAATAGTAATGAAATAAGACAATTGAACATTTAAAAAAAAAAAAAGTCAGTTACTGTCAGAACTCTAAAATGGTAAGTATATGTACATATATACAGTTAACCTTATAAATATTGGCATTCTTGGTAAAGTAAAAGTAAATGTCATGCTCCTGAGTGGCACATTTGTTTAAGTGTTGGCCCTTTTGTTGGGAGATCAGAGGGTCGATCCCTGGAGATGCCACATTAATCCATGGCCAGGAGTCCAAGACACTATAATTGGCCTCACTCTCTCAGAATGTAACCAACACAAGCGTCTGTTAGCTGATGAAACAGAACTGCTTTCCAGTTCCGCTCACCAAACATATTATCAGGTTTCAGACTGGGATAACCATGTAAAAAACTTGATGCTGTGGACATGGTCCTACACCATACTCAACAGTGTGGATAAGGTCGTTTCTGACTCAGTCAAGGCACACCACCCAAATAATTTGTTGGCATGGCATGATATCTAATGCAAATCTCCAATTGTTATGCTTGGAGACATTTTTGCCTATTTTACTTCACTGGATGGGGATAAACATATTTTTCACTACAGCTCAGGTTGTTTAACTATTCCTCTTCTAGCACATATGGACATCTTCAGGACTGTAGCTCTTTTATAAATAGCTGATTAAAGAGAGTCCACACACTTTTATCTGATTTCATTTGTGTATTTTCTAATCCTCCACAGTGCTGGTGTAGGGAATTTGTCATCTCATATTTACACCTTTTAGGAGTTCCTGAACACTCTGATGGACTTGAAAAGTGAAATAAAATTGGAAACAAGCTTCAGTTACACTTAACTCATATGAATGTACATGGGCAAAAAAAATTGTGATGTAGTTTTGCGGATTTTTGTTTTCTTGGACTAAATTTACTTCTTTTATGACCCTGTTTTTTTTTTTTACTCATCAAGGATGCCAATAAATGGTGTTTGTGTCAGAGTGGGCGGGTGTGTGGGCGTGTGAGTGTTAACAGTTTATGTTATGGTCTCTCTCTCTCTGTCTCTCTCTCTCTCTTTCTCCCAGCCTCTTTCTCTCTCTATTGCAGGCACAAACATAACGCACCTGAAACAAACAGTGCAACTATAGGTAAGCAGTCAGCAGAAATAATTGGTGCCTCAAAGACAGATGCCAGCACAGCTTCCAAAGGGCAGAACACAAGGAGACTGCTCTACCTGCCCAGTTCCACACAGCAACCACGGAGAGCCAGGTGGGACTGTGTTTGCTTTAATCTGGGAGAACACACTCGTCTGCGTGGCACCTGAGCGCTTCACAGCAACAAAAGAGAAAAAGCGGCCATGTTTCTGATGTGGTGATAGCATTGTCTGAATAGCTTTCCATCACGGGAGCCCAGGAAAACAGCCACACGACCCAGCGACCGTATCGTTTAGACTTCACATTTACATTTTAATTGAACATTTTTTTTTCCATAATTGGAAGAGACTGTTGCTCATTTCCCCTGCGCTTTCTCAAAAACCCACTGAACAATGGGCAAATCCTCTTCATTTAGATTAAGCCATGTTCAAAACTCTCTCGCCCTGTGCGAGCGCGAGTGTGTGGGCTACCGAGGGCCGTTTTGCCGATAATACGGCGCGAGTCCGTTCGTAATGGCATTTCGCGGAGAGAGTGTGACGCTGAGGCCGTAATGTCATCAAACTCCAAGCGGATGTTTTTGGCCTCCCCTTGACATTTAAATCCTTTCTTTGCGGGGTCGTAATAAAACTATAAGCAGGCGGTGAACTCTGGCAGCAGCGCGGGCTGCAGCGGGGCTGGAGGCTGACAGAAGTCTGGAGCTGCACCGGCGGCTCTGGCACTGGAGCTGGAGCGGATGTTTCTACTCCACGCTCTGCTCCCCTGCCTTACCCACAAACCAGTGCCCAATTACCAGACCCTTATGAGCATCCTCGGAGCCAAGAGTGCAACACAGGAGTTAGGAGAGAATTAAAGCTGAACCATAGCGACCCTGAGGTGAACACACAAACAAACACACACACACACAAATACACAAGGACTCTGCCTGCACTCTAATATCTACATGCAACACACACACACATATAGAAGGAGAGAGAGAACGAGAGTGAGAGAGAGAGAGAGTGAGAGAGAGAGAAACAGAGCAAGAGAGAGAGAGCAAGCACAGGAGAGAGAGAGAGAGAGAGAGCAAGAGAGAGAGAAAGACGCTGTATATTCCATGATCTCAATAATCACATTATTGCTACTGAGGTCAGCAGACGCTGGTAGACCTCAGCCAAGGTCAAATCCTTCAGTATACAGGATGGCGTGTGGTCAGTCTGCGAGGATGTGGACGTGGCGGTGGGGCTGCCACATAGCTGGGCAAGATCAATACACCAGAAGGAAATGACTGGGTATGATTCTGTAAATAATGACAGCGTTTCTTTGTTTTTATCCAGCGGAGCACAAATCTCTAAAACACGACCTGTTCGGCCTCACGCAGCAGCATGAACAATGTCCTACTAAGATATGACTCATGAGCTTCAGAATGCATTTATAAATTAATGAAAAGACTGGATTACTCCTCAGCTTCTGCGTCTAGAATTTATACATAATCTGTGTGAATCATACAGCTCACTAGATTTT
>JBBPCZ010053784.1:0-12728 GCA_037974445.1 Brycinus macrolepidotus | reverse complement strand
ACTTAAATGAAACACACATGGACTTGCTATCAGTAACCTAGCAACTCAGCTAATTAGCTTAGTGCTAACAGCTGAGCCACTCATACCACAACACATGACGTCATCACTGCTTGTCCAGGGCTGCACGTGGCTAAAACTCAGGTGACAGGCTCGGGAGGGGGCTTGACCGAGGCGAACCAGACGTGACAGAAATACTGTACATAAAATCACTATTTACTGTATATTGCTATTTATATTTATTCTTTTTAGTTTTATTTTGTATATTTAATAATACTAAAGTATAGAAGTGCTCACTGCTCTAAACAGTTTTTAAATATTATTTTTGCAGGTGCCTAAAACTTTTGCACAGTTCTGTTTTAATATTTATTGGGATACATATTTGACCCCACATCTTGACATTGTGCCAATGTGTGTTTGTGTTTGTGTGTGTGTGTCTGTGTGTCAGTAGCATATAACTAATAAGAGTAGGGTAGTGTTTCCAGGGTTACGGATGCAGGTAAGTCTTGTTCCAAACACAGTTAATGAGGGATTCAGTGCGCAATAAAAAAAATATGCAAAAAAACACACAGCCGTGTCCTTGTATTATTCCCTCATTTTTAAACTTGGAACAGTGCTTTCCCTTTACCAGCAGTACACGTTACCCTGAAGACACAAATAGAAAAACCTGATGATATCATTACATTGCTCTTAGCTCTTTCAAAAACTGTGATGACAAAAAAACTTTCTGGAAGCAAACTTGCAGGGCAGGAAACTTGCTGGGATCAATTTTTACTGATTCCAAATGACATGGATAAAAATGTCATCGTTGGACACACTTGGATTTAACAAGCTTGTAGGGTCATACCCGAGAAGACCCCACAATTTTCTACCTACCTACCACAAATATATTTTATCAGCCAAAATGTGTCTAGAGTTTTTGCTTCTTTTGTTTAGCACTGGGGCTAAGAGGCTAATGTTGCTAACAAATACAAGAAGTCACCCAAATCTTTGTCATCCTCAAAACTTCTCTCAATGCCTCTAAAACCACATCCAGCTCTTCATTAAGGTGAGCAGGCTTGTCGACGTGGTTTAGAACACAGCATGACTTTACAAACACCTGAACTGCTTAGCAACCAGTTGGTGATGCCTTAGCAACTTCCTGGGATAGCAACTGCCTAGTCAGACCCTAGCAACCACCTGAAACACCATAGCAATCTCATCTCATCATCTGTGATTTTATTGATAACATCACATGACCTTGAGTATTCCATTGCTTTTGTACAACATTTCTGCAAAAATTATAGCAAAGAACCCCCTGACAGTGCATCAGATTCAATATTGACAATTCTTTCTGCCAAAAATGAGATCTTAGGGTTATTCTTTAAACCCCACAGATGACAAAGTGGAGGTTTAAGTTGCTTTTTTGAGCCCTGTTGTGGTTCCATTCCATTAATCTGTCCTGATATTGAGTTCAGCCCAGCTTTTCCCCTGAGTGTCCGAACTTGTTATCTGAATTTCAAGCCAACTCCAATTTGTTCAGTTATTCTGCCATCATGGCTGTCGACCTGAAGCCTGCTTAAGGACAACGACAGGCTCAGAATTTAATGTAGGCCTGCTGTCACGCTCTTCTTCAGACTCTGACCAGGTGAAATGACAGCAAAATCCCTCATTTTTGCCTGTAGGGTCAGAATAATGTTCTTCTCTACAAAGAATTGCTCATCGTTTTTTTTTCCAGGCGGAAAAGAGCCAGATATCTGGCGTAGTGATCTCTCACAGCACATTCTCAAAGAAATAAAAGATCTTAGGCTCTAAAGCTCTCACGTCTGTGTTCATTTTGCTTCGGTGCATGTGAAGAGGTTTAGAGGCTTGCTTGTTTATTTGGATGGGTGTTGTTTTTGTGTCTCAGGTGGAGGAGATGTTGGAGGAGGCAGAGAGAGAGAGACTGGGGAACCCACTGACGCCCGAAAAGCCGCTCATCAGACTACGAGTGCGTACATTAGCAGTCTTCTGATAAATATCGCAAGCTAAGCTGCCAGTTATTCTGCATAACATCGCAACATGAAGGTGCTAGAAAGTTTGTGAACCCTTTAAAACTTATCTGAAGTGGGATCAGATCTTTACTGAAGACTTAAAAGATGAAGAGAACAATTTTTAAGTTCCGTTCATTTATTGAACAAAGTTGTCCAACATTAAAAGCCTTTGTGGACAAAAGCATTTGTTGGCCAAAATATTAGATTAGCGTAAGGGGTCATTAGCATCAGGAGGCACAATTAATTGGAAACAGATGAAGAGAGAGTGAGTGTGACCATGTTCCATTTATAAAACATCAAACTCAGTCTTCATCAAAGTCTGGTCTGATCAAAGGAGGTTTCTGAGGACCTTAGAAAACACGGTTGTTGATGCTCGTTATCCACTGTCAGGCAGATAGTGTACAAATAGGTAGATTCAACAGCATTGCTAACTTTCCCAGGAGTGCTCACCCAACAACAGCAGTTCTGAGAGATCAAAATGAGCCTCAAGGTAACGCCTAAGGATCTGCAGGCCTTTCTTGCACTATTTATGACTCCCACCATCAGACAAACACTAAACAAGAGTAGTGTGAACGGACCAACGGCAGATAGGAAACTACTACCCTCTAAGATCTTTAAGATCTTTGATTTCCAAAAGACCACCTGGACTTCTGAAAGGTTTCTGTCTCTTTCTTACTCTATCCCCCTTTCTATCTTTCTCTCTCGATCTCTCACAAGTTTTCTCTCACTTTATTATTTCTCTCTCTCCCTTCCACTCTCATTTTTTTCATTCTCTTATTTCTCTCTCCCTCTCTCCCTTTCTCTTTTCCCTCTCTCCCAAGATTTCTCTCACTCTATTATTCCTCCCTCTCACTCTCTCTCTCTCTCTCTGTCCCTCTTTCTCTCACAATTTTTCTCTCCTTCTCTCTCTCTCTGTCTCTCTCTGTCTCTTTCTTTCTTTCTTTCTCTGTCCCCTTTCTCTCTTTTTCTCTCACTCTCAAGTTTTCTCTCACTGTCTTATTATTTCTCTCTTTCTTTCTCCATCTTTCTTTATCCCCCTTTCTCTCCTTCCCTCTCACGCTCTCAAGGTCTCTCTCACTCTTTTATTTCTCTGTCCTTCTCTCTCTAGGTGGACTACAGTGGAGGTTTTGAGTCGTTTAATACAATGCGCTTCAGTCAGAAGTTTGTGGATCGAGTTGCCAACCCCAAAGACATCCTGCATTTCGTCCGACACAGAGAAGCCAAGGATAATGCCAAAGGCAAGATAATGTCACTCACACAGTGGACAAATACACCCACACTTTATCTACTGATACCCACCCACCTACACATGTGCATACACTCACATACAATCACAGAAAACCAGAACTGATTTGATGTTTGATGATTAAACACAATGTCCCTGAAGGTCTTATTTATGTTAAGTGTTTTATGTAGATTTATTGTATAGTCATCTGATTGCAATTATTTGAGCTAATCACTAATATTTAAAGGTGGCCACAAGTATTGTAGTTGGTACTATTGGAATGTTTTTGGCTGCTTATTTCAAAACCAGTTCAGGTTGTTATGCAGAAAGGCAGCTTTCATGCTGGTGTTGTGGATTTATGTGCATGATTGGTATGTGTGTGTGTTGCAGAGGAGGCTATAGACTTTGATATGCTTCTCTCTCGACCATCTTCGGACATCATGCAGTTACGGGTTGAAGATCTCGTCAAAGAGTACTTCCAGACTGCTGAAAAGGTGTGTGGTGGTGTGTGTAATTCAAGGCATTAAAAATATCTGCACATATAAGATGTCTTTCTTTCTTTCTTTCTTTTATCTGTTGCTGTCCTTCTATCATTCTTTTTTTAGTGATGCACTGCTACCACTTTATTCCCTGGTGATACTGACACTGATATTGATACGTTATTCTTAACCATTGGTCTTATTTGTGTACGAGCTGATTTGTATTTTATTATTTGCTGTTTATAATTAAGTAATAAGTGATAGTAATCATTCGGTCGGGGAGCAGTGTGTGGGGACGGTACCTTGCTCAAGGGTACCTCAGAGGTGCCAAGCAGTCTTGGGAATCGAACCCACGACTTCTTGATCGCAGGGCTAACGGCCTAACCACTAGGCTACCAGCTGCCCCATTTAAATTAAAACTGTTTACTGGAGGGTAGTTTTTTTTTTTTTAAACTAGGCCTCTACAGGATTGACTCAAAAACATATGATAGTACTTATACAGTGACAATAAAGATATCTTCTATCTTGGCCAATGCCAAGTACCAATGTCGCTACTATATATATCTGATGGAACTACTCAGTAGGTGCCTATAAATAATTAAAAAAAAAACAAATTTTGTGAGTTTAGAGTGGCTTGTTCTTCTGAAATGCTCCTTTATTTTTTACTAAGAACTGTATTTAATTATGTCCACTAAACATTTGTTGATTGCCAGCTGCTCCTCTGATCTCAGGTAAAACAGAAAAGCAGCACTAAATATAGTTTCACTTTAGAACTTCACAATGCTTGATACGAGCAGCAGGCCCTTAGGTCAGTAGCAACCCGGTCTAACACGTCCTCACACTGCAGCCGACTACACAGTGGGAGATGAGAACTGCTGAAAGATGCCTAACTAAGCAGTCCAGCTAAGTTTTTTACTAATGCTGGAACACACACACACACACACACACACACACACGCACACACACACACACACTTACACTACTGAGTGAAACTGCATCATGTCATTGGCATTCTCTATTGCCAGTACTAATAATGTATTTAAATTAATGCTGGGCAACGATTAAAATTTTTAATTGCGATGAATCGCATTGTGATACGCAAAATTCAATAATGAATTCAAAAGTAGTGTATTGTTCACTTTGATTTTAAAAGTACTGCTATATGAACAAAAGTGCAATAACATTTGGTTTGCAAACACTTTAAACAAATAAGGTGGTTTTAAACAGCAGTATTCCCTTTAACACAGTTACACAGTCTTAACTTAAACATTAATGTAATCAAATCAAATATAAAACCATAGCTATTTGCCACTGCCAGGGCATTCACGTTTTATCTAGTTTGTTATAGAAAAACAAGTTACCCTCAGAGTCCAGAGTCACGATCATAACGTTATAACCTTCCGAGCAACAGCAAGTTAACATTTATAAATCTGTTTTCTTTTTTTTTTTCTGAACAGGTACCAGCGGAAACATTTTTCTTTTATCAGGGAGCAGCATAAACAGTCTATGTTCAGTAGAAAATGTCCCTGTTAGAGTGAGGTGAAGTGGTCGAGCACAAAAATAGTGCTCTCATTATTTGAGACGCGTGATGATGCCCATCTCAAGCCAGTACTGATCAACATCCCACCCCTCCTGTGACCCATGGTTTGTCTGTGTGTATTCAGAGCCAGTGAGCAAGAACTTTTAAAATAATAGTAATAAAAAAACTGCCTTAATGCACGATAAAATAATTGTCGGCGTTAAGTAAATAATTCGTTAACGCAATAATAATGAGTTAACTTGCCCAGCCCTAATTTAAATTTAAGTACTGGTGCCTATACCCAAACCCTGTTTATGCTAGTGTAACACTGCTTCACTACTTTTTTGGTTTCTTGTCGTTCTCTCTTTATTGCGGCATAAAATATCTTGATCACACTTGCACGTCCTGCTGCAGAAAGCAGATGCCCACTAAAAGAGAAGAGAACTGATAAGAGTGATGAGAGTAATCGAGGCCGTGTGAAGTGTGCTTCAGACTCAAGGTTTCATGCAAAATTCCTGGAACACAGAGCGGGAGCTGTTGTCAATCTACTGACAACATATTCATTTTTGTCTCTTGTATGAGTGAACAGGAGACTCATTTATTCTCTGTTTGTCCATATTCTTTCTTGTTTTGATTGCCGTGACCTTTGGAAGTGCTGGGGCGGACTTTAAATGTGGGTAGATAAGTATCGTACATGTAGAATCGAGTAAATAGTTAAGAGTTTTAAGTGTTTTGTAAATTGAGTAAAAAAAATACACAGGGTTATGAACTTGTCACCTTTTGGCAAAAATCGAAATAGGTTGTTTGTGTGATTTGTGTGATTGTGAAAATTGAAAAGTTCTCGGACCAGTTATGAGAAGTTGTGGCGGGATACTGAAGGTAAAGAACTATTTTAATTTGGCCTGACGAAGAAATCAAAAGTCAACTTGAGAAAACCCATAAAATTCTGAAAAGTATAACTTATTTTCTGAGAGGATGAGAGAGAGTGGATATGAGAGGGATGCTACTTGAAGATAAAGAAATTGCAAAGTCAAAGTGAACTATGTTGTCATTTCAACCATACACAAGTATACAGAGAAACGAAATAGCAAAGCTCGGGGTCCACAGTGTCGACATACACGTAGCAATAACGAGAATGTGCTAAGACTTACAGGAGAGTGCAATCCAGAAAGTAAGTAGACAATGTCAGTAAAATTAGACCATCATAACACTCAAAGACACGTTAAATGATATGACCATGTCCTGAGGACACAGGCAGCATTGTGCAGTATGTTAAATGTGTAGTACTGTTAAAGATTGCAAATTAGACCTGAGTATCAGCATGAACTTGAGTAGCGGCATGAATTCATAGTTTACAGGAGAGTCTAATCAGTAATAAGGTCAATTTCCAACACACAACCTGGCAGATCTGGCTCTGATGCTGAAGCATCTTCTCTTGGATGGCAGGAGTGTGAAAAGTCCATGTGTGAGGGTTTCTGCAGAATGCTGTATGCTGTATGAACACTGCATTTGCAGAATATTTATTCTAGTGAGGCTAGAAGCACCCCAATAATGTTCTCTGCTGTCTTCACAACCCTCTGCTTGCAGTCAGACATGCTTCAGTTGCCATATCAGATAGTGATGCAGCTGGTCAGAACACTCTTGATGGTACCTCTAAAAAATGTAGTGGGAGGTCGAAGGCTTGCTAATTTCAGGAAGTGTATTCTCTAGTGGGCTTTCTTAGTTAAGAAGGTGGTGTTTGTTCATGTGAGTTCCTCAGTTGTGTGCACACTGAGCAACTTGGTATTCTTTACAGTCTCCACAGCAGAGCCGTTGATGCTGAGTGGAGTGTGGGCAGGACGTGACTTTCTGAAATCCACTCTTATCTCTTTAGTCTTGTCAACTTTGAGAGATAGATGTCTCTGCACCAGATGGACAGCTGTTTCATCTCTTCTCTGTATGCTTGACTGATCATCCTTTCGTATCAGTCCCAGCACAGTTATGTCATTGTGTGGCTGTAGGTTAGCAAAGTGAAAAGCAGAGAACTGAGGAGCTCCGCAGCTCCGGGGCGCAGTGTGATAGAGTTGGAGGTGTTGTAGCTCATCTGTACCGACTGGGACCTCTCTGACCTCTCAGGAAATCCAAGATTCAGTTGCAGAGGGTGGAGTTGAGACCTAACCTACTCAGTTTTACCATCAGTTTGTGTGGAATGAATGTGTTAACGGCTGAGCTAAAGACTGTGAATAGTATTCTGACATATGTGTCTCTTATCCATATGTGTCAGGGAGAGGTGGACCAGTATGCAAATTGCAGGGGGTATAGAGAGATTGGAGACTGGTCTTTATGTGTGCAGTGACTAGCCTTTTGATGCACTTCATAATGGGAATGAACTTAATTCTACAGTGTCTTAGAGAAGCGGTGAGTTGGTTGGCACATTCTTTAAGCACATGGCCGATTATGTTGTCAGATCCTGCAGCCTTGTGTGGATTAACTTAAGAAAGAGTTCTCACATCAGCTGGGGGGAGACAGAGTGGAGAGATATGTTATTGCAGGGAGAAGTAGCTTTTCTCACAGGCTCTTCATTTTGTGCATCAAATGATAGAAGTTAGCTCATCTGGAAGGGAGGGATCACCGTCACTGTTGGGTGAGTTGGGCTGTAATTGCCTGAATGCCCTGCCACATGTGATGTGTGTCTGTGGTGCAATGGAAATGTGCATTAATTGTTTGTGGGTATGCCTGGTTTGCTCTCCTTATAGCAAAGCAGTCATACATGTAGGGAATTAATGAACACCAGCTTTCAGATCTGGAGCCTTGTCTGCGGTTCTTATCTTAAGCAGCGTGCACACCTCACTCATCATCCAGGGCTTTTAAGTAGCTCTCATGTTGATATTCTCGGAGACAGTAACATGCAGTCCAGACAGTCCAGGCAGTTTCCCCCTCTAGTAGCAAAATTCACATGCTGGAAGAAAAATTGCAAAAACTGACTTCAGATTGTCATGATACAGGTCTCCAGCAATAATGAGAAATGCTTCCAGGTATGCCATTTGCAGTTTACTTACAGCATTGTACAGTTTGACTAGTGCCTGGTTAGCATTAACACTAAGCAGAAGGTACACAGTGACCACCATCATGCAGTTGTTCTCCCTCTGCAGGTAGAAAGGCCGACATCTGACTGATAAAATCTCTCTTAGCAGGAAACAGTGTCACATGGCTGCAGCAGCATTCATCCACCAATTTCTGTTTATATAGACACACAGTCTCCCACCGCGTGTCTTACTGGACAGAGAGGCACCCCTGTCCAGTAGGAAGATGATCAGTCGGCCTAGCTTAAAGGCAGAGTCTGCAGTGTTGTCCTCCAGCCATGTCTCAGTGAAAATAAAGGCAGTCTCTCATCTCCCACTGGTTAGCTTGCTGCAACTTTATGTAGTCCAGCTTTTTGTCCAGAGATTGGACGTTCGCGAGCAGAACTGATGGCATCGCTGGTCTGGTGGGGTTAACTTTTAAACTTGAACTAACGCCACTGAACTTTCCTCACTTCTGTTTCTTAATCATGGTGCTTGTGTTTCGACCATGTCCGCCAAAGTAAACAAAGACTGCAGAGTGTCTCTGTCAGCCAGTCACTGGAGAGTTCAGTGCATCTTTTCTGAATTCCAAGCAAGGTCTGCTCCTCATAGACATACATTTGCACAGTACTGGCGCTCAGTTTAACCTCTCTTTTTAAAGTAGTGGACAAAGATGAACAAAGATTAACATTTAACACCAAGGTCTCTGGAGCTCTGTAAGCCACAGCCTCCATGGGTGTCGCAATCTTTTTGATGCAGAAGCAGTATATATAGGTGCATGATACCGTCAGAAAGTGATGCCTCTAATAATTTTCCTGCTTTTCTCACTGAGTTGACAAGACAGCAGCATCATATGCAAACCTGTCTGTCAA
The DNA here is from genome assembly GCA_037974445.1 of Brycinus macrolepidotus. Classification (NCBI taxonomy): domain Eukaryota; kingdom Metazoa; phylum Chordata; class Actinopteri; order Characiformes; family Alestidae; genus Brycinus; species Brycinus macrolepidotus. Next base: position 3,583 of record JBBPCZ010053784.1, on the reverse strand, counting down.
CCAGTCAGTGTCAAGTTTAAACAGATGCAGTCCATGTAAGTCAGGGGTATTCGACTAAAATTTAAAGAGGTCCTGTTAGAGAAAATTTCCAGAAGCAAAGGTCCAGAAGATCATAATGTAGTATTTAGTGTGATATATTTTTAAGTAGCCTATTAGTTGTATCAACATTGCGTGTAATCAATACCTGACTGTCAAATCAAATTAATTCAGTACAATTCAAAAACATTTTCACATATATTTATTGTCACGTTACATAGAACTGAACATACATGTATGACTGCTGATATGTATGATCTCTCATTTACTAAATAAAAGTAGGGCTGCATTTCAAAATAAGAGAAAATAACTAAAATGTGAAAATTGTGCATTTTAAATAAAGTGCTGAACTTCAGAAAAATAAAGGGAGGAAAGCTGTATCTCTCCCTTTCTCTCGCGTCTGTATCTCTCCCTTTCTCTCACTTAGTCATCTGTATCTTTCCCTTTCTCTCACTCAGTCGTCTGTATCTCTCCCTTTCTCTCACTTAGTCGTCTGTATCTTTCCCTTTGTTTGCTCATGTATCGCTATCTTTCTGTTTCTTTCTACCATCTTTTCACCCGTTTGCCTTGCCTCTAACTCTCTCATCTGTCTGCCCTCAGTGTAGAGTCGCAGTGTTTACCGCCTGGAACGCACATACTTGATTGACTGAGTGGTATTACGTGGGATGTATTAACTTGCATGCAGTTGGTCTGTGCGTTTCCTCATCCACTAAACCACTACTGAAAAGACTATAAAAGCTGTGCCGGTTAAAATAGTTGCGCCCTGTCAGGTTTTAAATTGTAACCTTCTGTTTTGGCTATAGGTCCGGGTCCGTATGCGTCAGCTTCTGGGTCCGGACCCAGACCGCGGTCCGCCTGTTAGTGACCGCTGATGTAGGTGATGATTACAGGTGTGTCATGCAAAGTTTTTTAGTAGGCTCGCAAAATTGCAGTGAGAAACCAAAATTAAGCATCATTAAGGAATGGAACGTCAGGAGAACCATAGAAGTCAAGCCAAGATCTGGAAAACCCAGAAAAAAAAATGCTGACAGACTGGTCAGGTGTACAACACTAAACTCCACATCACTGCCTAAGACCTACAGGAAGATTTGGCCTACTTAGTTGCACAGGCATCATCTACAGGGAAGAATCATCAGAAAGAGATCTTAACTGTGATTTCATCATAAAAGTGAATATCTGAGGAATGCAGCACAACACTTTGTGTGAAGAAATGAAAACCCTCTGTGGCTACAGCTGTATTTTTTGGAGAAGAAAGGAGAAGCATTTTGATAAAGAAGCAATTGGCCAACTGTAAAGAATTGATCTCTTGTGCTTTGTGGTTGCCACATAGTCTGTGACACTGGAAATTTGGAGGCCAAGTCAACACCTTGAACTCTTTGTCTTGTTTCTCAGTTCATTCCTAAGCAATGTTTGCAGTGTCACGGGGGGCATTATCCTGCTGAAAGAGGCCACTACCATGAATGAATAGCGTTGATATAAAGGGGTGTACTTGGTCTTCAATAGTGTATAGGAACATGGTATGTGTCAAAGTAACATCCACATGAATGCAGGACCCAATGTTTTCTAGCATCACACTGAACCTGCCAGCTTGCCCTCTTGGCAAAGTGCGTTACTGGTGCTATCTCTTCCCCAGGTAAGCAACGCTTATGCACCTGGCTGTCCACATGATGTAAAAAAAAATGTGATTCATCAGGCCAGTCTTTCATCGAACCGTGGACCAGTTCTGATGCAAACTGTCATGCACTGTGTGTTCTGACATCCTTCTTTTAAAGCCATAAACTTTTTTGGCAGTTTCTGCTACAGTAGCTTTTTTGTGGGATCAGATCAGATGGGCTAGCTTTTATTCCTCATGCACATCCGTGAGTCTTGGGTGCCCATGACCTTGTTGCCAGTAGGTATTAGCCAGTGCATACCAGAAACACACCACAAGTCTTGCTGTTTTGGAGATGCTCTGACCAGCACAATTTGGCCCTTCTCAAAGTCACTCAGATCCTTACGCTCGCCCATTTTTCCTGCTTCTAGCACATCAACTTCAAGAACTGACTGTTCGCTTGCTGCCTAATATGTCTCACCCTTTGACAGGTGGGACTGTAATGAGATAATCAGTGTTCACTTCACCTATCAGTGGTTTTAATGTTGTGGCTTATCAGTGTATGTCCGCCTATTCGGCCTAACTTTTAACCAACTCGCACAGTTTAGCTCATTCAGATCCATTCACTCCTCTTAAGTGTTTCTGTGATTTTAATGAGGACAATACTGACCAACCAGAATAGAGGTCATTTACATATATCAGTCTTAAAGGAACAGCAACCAAATTAGCCTGTTTATGGAATGAAGATAGGTTGGAAAGTTGTCATAAAAAGACTGTTTTGGTACATCCACAAACGTTAGATAATAAGTCCTTAACTTTTATATGCCAGCTCAGCTATTTTTAGCGATCTTGTTTCAGGCTTGATGTTGATTATACACCTGCCAACCACACAAAGCAAGCATAGAACACTACAGATTAATAAAAACGGTCTGTCGAGGTGCTTCATTCTGTGTAGGCTACAGCTGCGGTATTTCTTTGCCTGCTGGAACGTGCTCATTAGGACACACACACACATACATCCTTGTTTGCCACCTGTTCCTGATACATGGATAATTTTAAAAAATAGCAGTTTATTGACTTTTATTCAACAACAACAAGGCACACAGTAATGGGTGACATTAAACATGACACATGCACATGGTTACCATGTGACTAATAATGTGGTTTTTGGCTTTTCGTTTTGTTTGTTTGTTTGTTTGTTTGTTTTTTCAAATAAGAGCTGCAAATACGGTCTTATATTGTAAATGGGTTTGTTGAATCCTGATGCCAAGCCCTTGAGTATGTGAGTGTAATTTAAGCAATGTGACCAGAACAGACATTAGTTCATTGAATTAAGCTTAATCACAGTATATGGCAGGCCATCTTTTCAAGAGAGACAGTCTAATCAAGCTTTCTTGCCTCAAAAGCCTGGACCTTCTTTTCCAGAACGCACACAACAATTAGGTCACATAGTATATATTAATTCCATTTATTTCATGTAAATATTTCCATTAATTCTGTAACTAAACTACAGTGATTAAAATTGAGTGGAGTGCAGAGGTGGAAAACTGTCCACAATTCTGTCCCCAATCCGCAAGGCTGTTGGAACCCAACCTGACTCAAAAGCTTTCTTCCCAGGAATAGCACATGCAGGCTACGCTGCTTGACAACATAACCTTACACCTGTTTCAGATTCCAGTCTTTGCTCGAGCCAGAGAATTCCAATTGAAGCTAAATGTGCTTTAGCCATGAGATTCTGGTCAAGGTTAAATGTGCTTGAGTGGCGGGATTCCGACTGAGGTTAAATGTGCTTGAGTGACGGGATTCTGATCGAGGTTAAATGTGCTTGAATGACGGGATTCTGATCGAGGTTAAATTTGCTTGAGGGAAGTGGGAACAGGACCTTTCCATCAATCCAGACCCAAATTTCTGGACACAAATATGCTTAGACACCTTCAGAATGACCAAAAATCCTAA
>JBBPCZ010053753.1:0-11489 GCA_037974445.1 Brycinus macrolepidotus | reverse complement strand
TCTCTTCAAATCTCTTCAGTGCTCAGGTATAATCTGCCCAAGTAAGAACAGAGAAAATAAACTGTGAAGGCAAACATGAATCTGTAATCTCATTGAAAAACATGTCACTACCCTACTGTATTTTTATTCTCAGAATGTTGAAGAAATGGCTTTAAAAATTCTCACACATTTTTCCCAAACCTTCAAGGCTTTAGGCCTTTATGCCATACTGTGATTGACAGTGCATGTTTTTTAAAGCTGTAAAAAAGTCAAAGGTGAAATCCAGGTGTTGATGTTTTGGGTGTTACCAGTAAAATGTCATTCCTGTTGATAAGGATCTTGTCTGAAATGTCATTGTCAGCAAATAATTACAGTGTAAATGATGTCAAAACTGTCTCTCTGTCTCTCTCTGTCTGTCTGTCTGTCTGTCTTTCTCTATCTCTGTAGTTGGGCTCAAGAGTTTCTGAATGAAGAAAACAAAGGATTGGATGTTCTGGTTGATTATCTGTCCTTTGCCCAGCGTGCCATCCCGTATGTACACCAAACACTCAGTTCATAGGGACAGATGTCTTTGTACGTCTGTATCATTTGTACATTAGCTTGTGGTCGTTGTTTTATCGTGAGGCTAACGTACTAACTGGTGTCCAGAGGGTTGGATTTGAACACTATAAAGTACTTTTGTTTAAAATATCGTTTTCATAATGAATCCGAACTGAATCGAGACACCACTGTTTTGTTAATAATAAATTTTGTGAATTGCACCCGTACTAGGCTAGATTTTTGACTGTTTAGTTGCAAAAAGTTTTATTTATGTCAAGTAATTTATGGTAAATAGATTTTGTTCAGTAAAAAGCGTAGTAGCATAGATTTTTAAAGCTGCTATAGCTAATAACTAAAATTACTCCAGCAGCTAGTATCAAGGTTATGATGTATTGCTGCCTTCAAATCCCATCTCAGACTCAGCTCATTTTTCTCCACATTGAGTGCCTTTATATTAAAACTAGACTGTTGCCTGTTGTCAAGGATGCTGCATTTCATTACATTTCAATGGAGTTACTCTCATTGTGACTTAAACTTTGTGCTTTGGCACTATTGCTTGTGATTTTTTTTTAAATAAAAATTATTATAGAGAAGTTTTTGGGGCACAATATGCCTTCTTAATATTCAATTTGAATAATCTGATGTCCCTCACAGTAAAAACCCAAGCCAGCATTTCACTGTTTATCTGTCACCACCCCGGGTTCACGTGTTTTCACACACTTGTCAGGGAAGGAGAGCAAAAGGAACACAATGTTTTTAATCACTAAGTCTTTGATTTCGATAATCCATGGTAGATCTATTTAATCTTTGGGATCTGCTTTATTTTCCAGTTCAAATTTGTGAAAGTCAAAATTTCAGACCGTTCTTAAAACACTGCCTTTTAAGACTGGCAGCAAGAATGGTTTTGGACACAGCCATTATTTGGGAGTGAGATTTGATGAAGGGCTATAGGATAACTAACACAAGCAGTGTATCAACTGATGGGGCACAGCAGAGGTCTTCAAATCTGAATCTTTAATCCGGGATTTTTCCTGTGTTTTGTGATCACTTCTATTAAACTTATCTCTTGATCATTTAGTGTCGCCCAAAAATTATTACATAATACAGGATCGGAAACTGAATTCACATTCCAGATCTGAAGACTGGGCAGGTGGAGCTACAAGGTCAGGGTTTCTGATGAGTTATTGATTAGTGGACTCTCTCTCCCTCTCTCTGTGTGCGTGTGTGTATGTGTGTGTGTGTGTGTGTGTGTGTGTGTGTGTGTGTGTGTGTGTGTGTCTGCGCAGGTATGACATGGACAGCATTGATAACAGCAGCTTTGAAGAGAAATCAGTGGAAGATTTGACCTCCAGTGCCACTAACTCCCCTATCCACAGTTCCTCACGCGCCAGTCGTTCCTTCACTTCACGGTCAGACATTTGCAGCATTCTGTAGCGCCGTAGATATACAGAGATGCACGTATGTGTGTTTTTGTGTGTGTGTGTGTGTGTGTGTGTGTGTATGTGTGTGTGTGTGTGTGTTCTGTCCTACCGACCTTATCAGAAACTCTGCAGGACTTTAGGATGAGCACAGGGACGAAAAAAATGATTACTTTATCCACAGAAAGACATACTGACATCACAGGCAGCACACACAAACACACACACATACCCTCAAATCCTGTTAACATTACACGTATGCTGTACCTCATACCCCCTTGAACTTTAATGTACCTCTGTGTGCTATTAAAAACAGTCCACAAGGGAGGAGTAGCAGAGTAAACACACATACAGAGACATCTATACACAAATCTTAACTACTTTTATCAGGACAGGCTGCATTCCTTTGCCAGTGGCTGACAGTGAGATGTATGACTGAAATGTGCACCCAGATACCTAAGATAGAACTACAGCCTTTTAAATGATAAGTGGCATTCCCCATGCTTTTGCCTGCGTAATGATTACAGTGGGTGTTTCAAAGTGAACCCTTTAATAATTGCTTTATTTATGTGTAAATAGGATTTACGCACAAGTCTCAAATGTAGATATACAGAACCCAGATAAACAAATGCAACAAGAAATATTATATGAGGGACATTCAAAAAGTTTCCGCACCTTTCCGCACTCTGTTTATTAGGAATTTCAAAAACAAAGGACATCACTTTTCTACAGTCACCTTCCTTTGCGATGCAGTTTTCCCAGCATCGTACCAACTTTTTAATGGCATCAGCAAAAAATGTTTTTGGTTCAGCGCATAGCCACTGATGCATCGCTGCTTTCACATCATCATCACATGAAAATCTTCCCCTTAAAGTTTCTTTGAGTGGTCCAAAAAGGTGTAAATCAGATGGTGCTAAATGGTGCTGAACTATCAGACACACCCAATTACTATTCTTCCAACAATTATCTAAAAGAGCGGAAACTTTTTGAATGTCTCTCGTACTTGGCCATTTATTTATTGACAAGTTATCCAGTATTACATATTGGTGAGTGCCAAATGTATGTGAATCAGTATCTGGTGTGACCCCCTTAGATAGAAATAACTGCAAATAAATACTTATGGTAACTGTTGATCAGTCCTGCACACCAGCTTGGAGGAATTTTAGCCCATTCCACTGTACAGAAGAAGCTTCACCTCTGGGAGGTTAGTGGGTTTCCTTATATGAACTGCTCGCTTCAGGTCCTACCACAACATTTCTGTTGGGTCAAGTTAAAAAATGTTAACCTTCTTTTTTTAACTATTCGTCTTTTACAGTTCTTTGATAGAACAATTCGTTCTTAGGGTTGTTGTCTTGCTGTAAGACCCAGTTCCTCACGATATTTAGGTCATGGACACATGTCATAGCATTTTCCTTATAGTCTGCTGGTATAATTCACAATTCATTGTTCCATCAATGATGGCAAGCCATCCTGGTCCAGATACAGCAAAAGAGGCCCAAACCATGATACCATTGCCATAATGTTTCACAAGTAGGATAAGGTTCTTAACCTGAATGTAGATTTTGATTTCTCCAAACATGGCACTTCTCATTTAAACCAAAACATCCACAAGAATGATCCGTCCACGGGATGTTAAGCAAACCGTTAGACAGGCAGCAACATTCATTTTAGAGAGCTGTGGCTTTCTCCTTGCATCCCATTCATCCCATTCCATGCACACCATTGTTGGTTAGTGTTCTCCTGATAGGGGACTCATGAACATTAACATTAGCCAATGTGAGAGAGGCCTTTAGTTGCTCTGGCGTCCTTTGTGACTTTCTGAACTATTACTTGCCTTGCTCTTGGAGTGATCTTTATTGGTCGACCACTTCTGGGAATGGGTAACAATGGCCTTGAATTCCCTCCATTTGTATACAATCTGTCTGAGGGTGGAGTCCAAACTCTATAGAGATGGTTTTGTTTTCCAGCATCAACAACAGATTTTGATAGATCTCTGTTCTTTAAACAAAACAAGGTGCCCATTCACACCTGATTGCCCTTCCGTTGTTTGAAAAGACCCAGGGGCTAAATTAGAATTTGTTATGAGGACAGGCTCAGTGGTTTCAGGGTGGGGTGGGGCAATGACTACAAATCTGATTGAAATTTAACAAACAGTAAATAAAATATAACAAGGTGAGAGAACCCTCTGCTCTGAACACCAAAATGCTTATCAAAGTCATTCTGGATACTGACAGCAGTGCGCAAAACTACAGCTGATGACAACAATGTCATTCTGTAAGTTCACTCTCCTGTGTATCTGTATAAAATACAGGAATAATGTCGCTACCGCTAAAAGAGAGAATAATAGTACAAAGTAATTTGAACTGAGCAGTATTTTTAATAGTTACATTAAACTGGAATATTTTTGGATCTTGCAATATTAAAATACACACTTTTATCCCAACTACCTAGACAGAAGAATTTTACTTGCACATCAGAAAAGAAGAACCAGTAGAAGAACTTTAAGAAGTCGTTCCCACAACAGGCCAAAAGACCGCAAGCTACATCCTTTTCATTAATGTTATAGCAAGTGTAATGTAATGAGGTGAAGATAAAGGCTAATCTTTATTTATTTCCCACAACTTTGTCCCCAGGCTTTGTTGAGCCATAGTTACAACAAAACGCCTGGTACGCCACAACTGTGTTGTCAACGTACTCGAACGTCTGGGAAAAGCAAAAAAGAGCAAACTTTCAAGAACCTGAGTTTACATATCCCATGATTGTCTCACCAACCACCAGCATGCCCGGGGTGTTAAAGACTTCTCTATGATTGGCAGCATCCTACCAATCAATAAGACCCATCAAGTCGCTACACTAAGAAATGTTTAATCTAGCCTGCATTACTTTGTCACGGTATAATTTGAGTTGCTGTCAGATTCTGCTCAGACCACGGCTGCCCTGACAATGCTGAGAGATTTCAGTACTTGTTAATTTGCTCGATATTTTAACTTGACCTTGCCAGCTAGCTTAACGTGGCAGCTAGTTACCAAAGATCGGAGAGAGCCTCCCACATTAACTTTAAACTATCATTTAAAGTCAAAACATTGTTTGAGCAGAATATCAGAGGAATTTGCATACTGCCATTAAATGTGTCGGCTTTTGATTTCTTTTTCTTCCCACCTTGCCATCCATCTACCAGTCTGCCATCTGTGCTGTCTGACTGTCTGACACTCTGACTGACTGAGCAGAGACTGAGGTGCTGGTTAGCTTTGAACAAGGCACAGAAAAAAGGGAACCCCTGTTTATGTTCTCCACGGCTACAAAGAAAACACAAATAAGAAAGGGCACAAATATGTACACTGTTGAAGATGTATCAAGATGTGTGACTGAGCAGCCTGCCCCAATTTAACCCCTGAAAACACTTGTCTCTAATTTCACTTTCAAATGAACTGCTGAAGGTTCACACACTTCTGCCTCTCACAGATATGTAATGTGCGATCATTTTCCTGAAAAAATAAATGACCATGTATCTGTTTTATTTGTTTAATTGGGTTCTCTTTATGTATCTAATAATGTTTTGGGTCATATTTATGCAGCAGTATAGAGTTCATAAACTGTACCATTGTATGACAACATGCACACCATATATGATCATGTTGTTATGTGACACTTTAGTTTTTTGTTTTTATATTAACAAACACAGAAGTTGACATTTGTTAGACTGGTTTGAAAGGTTTTAGTCTCTGTTTGCTTAATGTGCTTTTTTAAAACACATTAAAAACTGGCTAACCCAAAATCAAGAAAGCCTAGCCCTTGATGTACTAAACCTTTTGAAGAACAAATTGGACATGTTCCTCCTTTGTGTTACGTACAAAACTGGCGCACAAGTCTGCAGCTATGGGCCAGGCTTATGGAAAAAGACTTTCCCTCACACATATGCATGTGTTGTTGATAGTCAGTTAGTTCGTTCATTTGTTCATTTGTTGGTTAGTTAGTAAGTTCATTTGTTACTTCATACATTAGATTTTTACTCATCATGTCCTTTGTTTGTTTATTTATTAGTTCATTAGTTCGTTTGTTAGTCCTTCAGGTGCTTTGCACATGAAAATGTATATATATTCATTCACGTTTCTGTTTAGAAAGTCACTGTAATGTTGCAAAATCTGCATGTTTTGTGTTGCATTAGTTCTATAGTCCACATGTACTACACATTTTTGTGTTTTTCTTGCACCTCACAAAAAGGTTCGGAGATGAATCGTGTGTTAGAGCAGCAAAACTAATCTGCCCTACTGGATTACTGGACAAGAGTTGGGAAACATAGCTTTAGCATTAAGCCATATTTGAACTGGATTAGGTTTATCTGGGGACATTTTAAGCCAGTACAAAGCGGCCATATCAAATTGTTATTAAAGTCTTATAATGGAGGAATGCCTAATAATTGTGGACTGAATGGCCTGTAAATGGCTGAACCTGGAGCTCCATCAGTAATAGTAGTGCACAGTGCACCTAATGCTAATGTAATAAGAACAGCCGACTGCAGAAATGTTGTCATTGTTACTGAATGGGGCACATGTCACATGAAGCTGATGTGAACATCTAGGCAGTCTGACAATTTCAGGAAATTACCCATATACTTTATACAAATCCAGGTGGCCAGCCAAACCCTGACAAATTCAATTACAGAACCTACACTGGTAAAACTAATCCTGCCTGAATAGTGTTTTAGTCTAATGACTAAAATATAATAAAATGACAAATATGAATAAAATCATTTCTATCTCACCTCTGTCCCACCATTCCCACCCAAGTCACCCTATATGATCAGTACTGTTTACATAAATTGTGTGTTTGTGTGCACCCCTTTCTCTCTCCATGTGTGACGTTTGCAGACTGAATTCTTTCCACAACAGGAAGGCTCAGAGGAACTCGCGGCTGCTCAGCCAGAAGGACCATCTACATCTCTGCATCATGTGTCTGCGGGCCATCATGAATTACCAGGTACAAACACACACACACGCACACACACACACTCACACACAGACACACACACAGTTCTATTCTCACTTTATTCAGTTCTACTCCAAAATTATTGGCACACTTGGTAAATATGAGTCGAAACCACCTTTGAAAAATGTGTTCCATTTCCGTTTAAAACTACAAATATGAGAGAATTCAAGCATTTAAGTGAGCTCAGATGATTAAAGGCCCCATACGAAGGCCTTTAATCAAGTTTAAAATGTACGATTCACTCCTCAATCCATACTGTTTGTTCACGTTTTATTTGAATTCAGCCAACAGCCGATGGCATGGACTGCTATTTAAATGAGGCACAATAAAGGCTGGCCAGTCAGAATAGAGGTATTTTACATATATCAGTCTTACAGGCTGTTTACAGCTTCTAAATTTGTTGTTTAAATAAAGTGGTTATTTCATATTGAGAAACCTGCTTTTGCTGCATAAAAACCACATAACATTGTTAGTAGACCTCAGGGAAAAAAATGAGTGCCAATTATGTTGGAGAGCTCTATATATAAAACATCTGTGAATAATTATGTTGTCTCATCTTATTTCTCTCTCAGTTAGGGTTTAATCAGGTGATGAGCCATCCGCAGTGTGTGAATGAGATCACCCTAAGCCTGAACAACAACAGTGCCAGGTGTGTGTGTGTGTGCGCGCTGACCATTCCATGGGGCTAGAGCATTAGTGCTTTTCACTACTTCTGTAAACTACCATAGCATGTGTGTAAGACATTTACTATACTATAATAGCATGCACGTGTGTCTCATGCGTATTTTTTTTTACACACATCTTATACACAAACAGTGTTTATAATCAATCAATATTTATGGATTTGCTAATCTGACCTCACAGAGAAGAGCCTATACCTTCCCATTGTTAGCCTCACTGCGCTAAAGTTCCTCTAGCTACTGCTATACTTGCAGAATTGCTTAACAGAAATTTGGACAAACTTGGAGAGCAAGCAGAAAGATGCAGTGCTGTGAACTTTCCACCATTACAGAGCCTTATCTCATCATCCACAGTTTCTCTAAGGGGCACATTTACACACTTCTCCACAGGAGAAAGTGAGGAAGAGAAAGTGCTCAAGACTGCATGAAATACACAACATAAAATCATTAACTAATAAAGAAGTCCAACTCAGTCCCAAAGTTGTATGTAAATATTATCACAAACCTGTCGCAAAAACATTGTATTTTATCAGGCCCTGATGGGTCGTGTACTTTATATATTAGTGGATGTTTCTGATTAAATGGCTAATGGTTGTAGGTACATAGCAGGTGTTTCTAACAAACTGGCGGCTCAGTATATGAGGTACAATATCCTTATGATATATGTGTGTGTGTGTGTGTGTGTGCGTGTATATGTGTGTGTGTGTGTGTGTGTGTCTGTGTATATATGTTTGTGTGTGTGTGTGTGTGTGTGTGTATATGTGTGTGCGTGTGTGTATATATGTGCGTGTGTGTGTGCGTGGGTATATGTGTGTGTGCGTGCGTGCGTGCGTGTGTGTGTGTGTGTGCATTTTAGAACAAAAGCCTTGGTCCTGGAGCTGTTGGCTGCTGTGTGTTTAGTCCGTGGAGGCCACGACATCATTATCTCAGCTTTCAACAACTTTAAAGAGGTGAGAAATGCCATATCCACTTTATTCTGATTTCCTTCCAGCCTACATTTCTTTTGTAACCCAAAAACACCCCTTATGAACTCTTCCCACACAGACACACACACTTAAAACCGACAACAGCTGCTGTCTAACCAGTTGTCCGCCTGCAAAAATAAAACAGTGGATGGGGTGTGGCCTTCAAATTCCTCATCCTCTTTTTAAATCTTCCTGAAAACTAAAGCAGCATTCGAATACGGTAAAGGAGCAGGTGGTCATGGATACAGGGCACATTCTCTCGAGCCCATACCATCTCCCTTAACACACATGCATAAAGGTAAACAGAGACTTAGGGGTAATTTTAGCTCAAGTAAAGCCATGATCTCTTCCTCATACACACAAAGTGTCAAAGGTTCAGTGGTCTACTTTGCCCTCATGATGCTCTTACAGTACTTTAGGAGCATGACAAGAAAGGCTAGGTCCAAACTACAAGAGATGCCCCTTCACTCTGTCTGCCCTAAAGTATCAGCAGTGCGTTCTTTGCCTTTGTCCAATATAAATCTGGAACTAATAGTTGGGCTACATGCTTGTCCATGTTTGGAATAGTAAATTGTATCAGCTTGTGGAGTTGGATCTTTCTATGTGCTACTATGTTTTCTAATATACTATGAAAGACGCACAGTGTTCCTTTAAGTGTTGGATGCTGTGATAGATTCTGAGCGAGCGTGCTCACACATTCAGATCAATCAGGGCTTATAATTGATTGGCAACAGTAAGAGATGACTGGTTTACTTGCTTAAAATCATTTTAGCTTTCTTAGCTTTGTTAGCATGTCCCATGCTTATAAAAATAAATGCATATGGCTTTATTGAAAGATAAAGAGCTTTTACCTTTGGTGATCTCAGGATCAGAAGCCCACTAAACTAACTGCTTGAAGGTTTGTCCCCTTGAACCCACTTGGGTTTACATAATTTTGATGGTCCAAACTTCTGTCTGAGCCTTGAACTGGCGAACCTACTGGTGCATTTAAACTGGTCTGGCATGGCAATGCACCACAACAAACTTCGTTCATTTTCTTTGGGCAAAACCAAATTGGGTATGATGAGGATACCAAGTCAGATTCAGAAAGTTGAACAGAGCTGAACTTTATGCAGATTAATTTGGCTAATCCGTTGCATCTGTCCAGTCAGGAGGCAGCTGCTTTTGCATGGGTTGTTTCTGCAGCTTAAGACATAAAACATTTCTTCAAATGTTCTGGTGGAGTATGGAGGAAAAAGTAACTTGCAAAATAGTGCCCGGGACACCTTTGTTAAAGTCCACATTAGGCCAACTAAAGATGAGGGATTGCCACATCGTACCAGTGTAAATGCACCTTAACGCTACATAGGCCTTGAGATGATCTATTTTGTCTCTGCTGCTTTACGTGGTTCCTTTTTTTAGCGTTTAGTAAGTAACATAAACATCCATCTATTTCAACAGCATACATTTTCAGACATAAGTCCTAAGAGTAGATATACAGCATTTAACACAAAACTTTCATTAATCTGCAAACAATGTTTGTCACTAGATGAACAGTTTAGAGTACCAGAAATTGGCAGTTGACAGCAGTAAACTAGCAGCCATGTGATGTAGGATAGATGTAAAGAAAGGTTCTGATGAATAAGATAGATTTGACTGTTGAATTGTGAATGACAGGCTACAGTGTGTTATTGTACACGTATATAGTGGAGCTATATGGTAGGATGAGCTCATAAAGTGGCCAATAAGTATAAGAACAAGGGCCCATAAAGTGGCCAGTGAGGAGGTACTCATGCATTTATGTCATTCGCCACCTTTCTCCTCATTCCATCACATCAGTTAGAGCCACAACCATATCTGTAAAATGGAATGTCACGAGACTTGATATTCAAATGAGACAGTCATCCTGTCATTTGACACTTTTCACTTTTGTTTTAAGCCCAGCAGTGGGGCATGACCTAGATTAATTGAAATTTAAAGGAAAAACCTTTAATCGCAAGATAATGCAGGGCACACCATTGTTAAAGCCCACATACACCCAACTGGTGCCACTATTTCCCTTGATTCAAATGAGACTACATTGCACAAGAAGCCAACTTTGGACCTGATTCCTGAAGAAATGAGTCAGTTATACTGTATCAAATGGCAGCTTTTCAGAAAGGCATAGAAGGAGGTAAGGCAAGGAAGCCATGTTTTTTGAGAATGCTCCCATCTCAAAATCCCTCTACACTCAATACTCTATACACATGTGTACATAAAGAATAGTTTTAATCCTAAAAAAACTATCACATTTTGGAAAAACTGTTGTAAACATGCCTACTTGCATCCTACAGTGGTGCCACAAAAGTTTCTAAAGCGAGATTCTCTTTTTTAAGACTAGGATAACCTCTGCTGATGTATCTTGAAGGTGGAAGGAAGTTTTGAAAAGCGACAACTTTTCCCTAATGGATACATAAAGGCAGGCCTTTTTTTCTCGCAAGCAGGCTGAGGGGCTGAGGGGCTGAGGGATGCAGTGCTGTGCTGAAGAACATTACATAACATGACAAATAACATTAAATGCCAGCTTCAGACTGGAATGTTCTTTTAAGAACATCTCCAAAACCTGTACATTTTGAAATAGGTCAATTTTTCTGTGGACTTCAACCATGCTTCAGTTACAATATATGTCTATCAATACAGAATCATATTTTGGATTTATAAATTGGATTTAAGAAATCAATAAAGCTGTAATATTTATCACGCTGGATGTGTAACAATGTACTTGGCATGTAGTTTCAGTAACACATTTAAAGACTGAATCAGGTCAAATTTCTCAGCCAATTATTGCTGCACTTACTGAAGATGTGCTAAAAGGTTTAGCAGCTCTGTGTGTGTGTGTGTGTGTGTGTGTGTGTGTGTGTGTGTGTGTGTGTGTGTGTGTGTGTGTGTTTGTGTTTGTGTGT
>JBBPCZ010053724.1:1930-12729 GCA_037974445.1 Brycinus macrolepidotus | reverse complement strand
ACATTGTCTTGTAGAAATAAAAGAAAAAAAGTAAAATTTCACTAGGCGAAAACTAGAATTTGCTTATAAAAATGATATCAAGATCTTACTTTTTAGTTTTAAATCAAATGATTACATAAATAAGTAGCCCTGGGTCTTCTAAAAAAACAACATAGGGCATGAATGGCTAGCTTATAGAATTGAAATGTTATAGCCCAGTAAATAAAGGGATGCAAAAATGCTCAAAAATGGCCCGGAGTTCAAAGGGTTAATATGTAGCTGGTCCCCCTTTGCAGCTATAACAGGTGCCACTCTTCTTTGATGGCTTTCCACAAGATTTCTGTAGGAATTTGTGCCTATTCGTTCTCTGTAGAGCTTTTATGAGGTCAGGCATTGATGTTGGACGCACTCTCCGTTCCAGTTCATCCCAAAGACGTTTAATGATTAGGGCTCTGTGCGGGCCAGTCAAGATCTTCCACACTGAACTCATCCATCCATGTCTATATGGACCTTGCTTTGTGCACTGGGGCACAATCATGCTGGAATAGAAAAGGTTCTTCCCCAAACTGTGTCCACAAAGTTGGAATTATGGCATTGTCCAAAATATCATAGTATGCTTGATTTTATACACCTGTGGCAATAGGTATGATTGAAACATCAGAATTCAAATTAAGAGGTGTGTCCCAATACTTTTGTCCATGTAGTTTGTATTTATATACTACTGTAGAGTCTCTACTCAGTATTACCTGTAAATATGCAGTTCTTAGCTTTATCACATAGGTTTTGTTTTTAAATGAAGTAAATTGGCCTCAGCACAAAAACACAAAACGACCATGTCAGGCTTTGACAGACTTTTTGATTCAGATATAAACCTCTGTGTGTCTGTGTCGAAAATTTTGGAAGTAAAGTCTCATTACCGTGCTTGCGTGGGCGATGCCTGCTAAAATGTAGCTGTTATGCAAGTGCAGTATTGAGGTCTATGACAGCATGAAGTGAATTTTTTTGGTCTAGTCAGTAAGTATGTGTAAACTCTGTCTAAACAGTGTGCAGATGCCATCTTTAAAACTGTTGCCTTTTCATTGATTTAGCACATTTTACAGAATTTTTCCATTTGTTTTAATATCTCTCATCAGCCCAGACATGTAGTATCTGGGGTGTGCTCCTTTTGCTTTGCCCTGGAGCTATGAGGCAAGTGTGGCTAACAAGTAATTGAAGTTTATGTACTAACATTAGCATTGTGGTTAGTATTGGCCTGAATCATGACACACTCATTTCAGACCACCCAGAGCTGTTTAGTTATTTCTAATAGACTTTCTTACGTTGTTTCTGGCACTGTTACCTCTCTGACAATAACATGGACTCTTTCTTGGCCTCTGTTTTCCCTCTCTCGTAGTGTTAGCTGCATGTGGAATAGCTCTGGAGTTTGAGGAGTGGGTGGATGTGGCCCTCAGTGAAACCAAGGATGATGAGAAAGGGTGTGCTGGGTTATTGGAAAGGTCAGAAAGGGCACTTAAGGTTTGTTAAGTTCACAAAGTGTGTTGAGCATTTCGAGAGGGACTTTAGAACAAGTAAAAAGTAGTGTGTTTGGGAATCTCTGTTATTGCATGCAGCCTGGTTTGTCATTTAGACTTTGATTCCTTTCTCATGAAGATCTCTAACATACACTAAAGTACACTAGTGTGGCTAAAATTACCCCTTTGGACACCAAAAGGTGTGTTCCAGATGTGCCAAACACCAGTTTATCCATTAGGACAAGTAATGGTGTGTTTGGAAATCCATCTCTGGGTTTGATTCCATACATATGAAGACCTCTAACATATACTAGCATGGCTAATATCACCCATTTGGACACCAAACAAGTCTTAGCTGATTGGCTACATTCATGTAAATTTAATTTCTTGCCAGCTATTCCTTTAATAGCAGCCATCATGAGGACTCCACAGCATGAAACCCTATTTAATTTTAATTATTGATACATGGACACACATCTGTACACCTCTATCCAACCAACTGTCTTCGCAGATCCATTATGAGAACTTGTATGCCTTGCAGACAGCAAATAGTGGAAGAAGTCTTTCAGAATTTGGCCAGGGGCTGCAAATGAAGGGACTGTTCCAAAACACATGAAGCTATGTGCCAGCTGTTCCACGTATAAAGTGGTCATTTTTTTAATTATCGTACTCGACTATAGCCTCAAGCCTCTTCATTTTTCAAGGGCTGTTATTTCTTACCACTTGCCTGAACGTCAGATATTCAGTCTCTGCCTCTTTGTAGATGATGCTGATAAGAAGCAGTGCCACATAAAGGAGAACGGTGCGGTCCTTCTCATTATATTCTGTTACCATTAGAAAAACTTTTCCGTGGTCGAACCATAATTTCTTCTTCCACAGCTACTGTTCCTGTAAATTGTGCCTCTACACAGAGATTGTAGGCCTCGCAATTGACAAAATAGCTAATTTTACAACCCATTATTGATTTGAAATGATTTTTATATTGCACATGCTTGAAAAGTCATTTATTATTGATAATGTGACTTCACTGATGGTTTAAGCAGGTTCAGCCATGTGAACATTGCTAGCTAGCCATGTTTACATCATGGCCTACACCACTAGCCATTATAGCATGGCTGAAGTTACTATGAGGGATTTGCACATTATTCTATTTTATGTACATGGATGTACTGCAGGGTAGCACGTCTGCAAAGCATCAAAAACTTAAACTACGTATTAAAAATAAAGCCTACCCAGTTTAGCTAGCTAACTGCTAGCTAATTTGTTTTTCTTGTGGTTTTGATTGTACCCCAGGTATTAAAAAAGTTCAGAATTTGTGGGATGGGGCACCCTCATTAGTAGCAGGGTTTCGCCACTATCCTGTACCTAAAGTTTAACGAGCTAGCTACTCAGTGACAGAGACAATATATAGGTGGGTGAGACCATCTCTGGATGTTGGGTATCAAGACTGGCAGGCTCTTCAAACACACCTTTCCAAGGTACTGCATGAGCTATTTTGGCTTAATCATAATAGAAATATGCAATTTACCATCACTGTGGGTTTCGCACATAAAAATAAATTTTATTAGACATTAATAACGTGCTAGGTTTGGACAGTTATGTGCCACATTTTCCCATTATGTTGAATGGGATTTCAACCAAAGCTACAAAAGGGTCCATTTGTGGGCAGGGCATAGATAGGCCATTTTTTTCCATGCAATTTGTTTCCATGTGTGATCTACTGCAGCTTTTCCTCTTGCAGTTTGCCAGCAAAACAGGGAGATTATCATTTGGGTAGAGCGATTTTTAACACGGTTCCGATCTGCTTGTGCAGCTGCACATAAAAGCCCACAGCAGCGAGAGGCGTCTGCCTTTCATCTGCCGTCCCAGACACCGTCCGTCTCAATATCCCCAGGCTCCACCGTCAGATGCTGGGTTTTAATGTGGGTTTTAATCCTCACGGTAACAAGCAGCTTAACAGGTTTGACTCAAGTCACATTGATTCTTTGTTTAAAGTGAACTGAAGCAAATGAACAAATGTATTTTTTTATAAGAAAATGAATAAGAAAAGATTCCTTCTGTCTTTTGATGATCTTGCTTATTTATTTATTTTTTTTCCTATTTCACTTTGCCACTTTCGCACATTTTCAGCAAAAAAGATCACACCTTCTGGGGATAATGCAGACTGTTTCTTGTCCTTGATCTCTGCTCATTTTCTCTCCATAATATACAACTACATGTTGCATGGCAGCTCCAATTTAGTTTGCGCTGGTGTACGCAGTTACCTGACAACTATAGAGTGTTGCATGTAACATTAATGCATGTTATGTGACACCATTCTGTTTAATGAGGCCTGTGAAATGTGCTGCAGGGATTTCAGTGCTGGGGATTTAATTAGCACATCATTGTAAGGATGTCATGACACATACACTAGCAGGTTTCATGCAGAATATCTCTTCGGAGTCTAATTTTATACATCTTGTTGTTCAGAAAGTCTCATACATTAGTGGAAGTATATATATATATATATATATATATATATATATATATATATTTGAATCACTTTGTTGGTGCAAAAAATATTATATTTTATGCCTGTTACACTGCCTTATCCTTGACATATACAGTAGATTAAATTAAAGAAATGTTTTACAATGTTTAACAGACTGCAAAGTGCCTAAAGATACAAGTTGCCTTGATAAAGATGTTCCAACGACTCAGCATTCAGCACCACCAGTATACTGATCCCCGCCTGATCATCTGGAATCATCTGCACCTGTTTCTTCACTGGTTCAGGCCTTAAGTTAGATGTGCTTTGTTCTGCTTGAATGATTCATGCATACATACATATATTTATAAGAATCTCAACGATGGCTGTGCTAATCAACTTTAAAAAGTAAATTGAAATTAAAACTTGATTTTAATTTGATTGAATCATACTGGAGGTCTGCATGGGTGTGGAAGTGAAGGACAAACCAGACCCATATCTTTGACTTTGAGGCCAGACTGACCTGAGCATCCGACCACATTCCAGTCCTCCTGCTACTGTACAGCTGTGTGCAGATGTTTTGCTGAGTCTAATTAGGGACACACTCTCTAAAAATTTCTACCCATTTTAATGCACAATTACTGTTTTCCACATAAAGATTTTCACATATTGGAAATAAAAATAGTTTTGCTATTTGCTATTTTGCTTTAAAAATTGGCAAGTTTGTTCACTGTAGAGGATGTGTACTTATTTTCAAATCATGAAATCGTGATCTGGCTAGCTTCACTGTGTTGGTGCCTTACCTTAACATCATGAGAACATGGGCACCTAATTTTAATCTGCACACTTGGTTAGTGTGTGGACACTTTGAAAATATCACTCTCTGTGTTTATGCAGTTATTCCTAATTTTCTTCCCAAATGTTATCGTGTTCAGTTCCACCCCTAGCCACGTCTCCCCCAGTCACACCACACTACCAACGCAGGGAGGGTGAAGGCTGGCACATACCTCCTTCCTAGACACGTGAAGGATAAGATAAGATAAGATAAGAGAAGAAAACCTTGTATTTGTCCCACAGGGGGGAAATTTGTTATATTGTTACAACAGTGGACAATGCAAAAGAAGAAAGTAGAAGCAGCAAAACCAATTGAATACAATATAACAGTATAATATAAAAATGTAAAATATTCTAGAAATACATGTTTATGTGTAGTCTCCGGTTTCTCCCACAGTCCAAAGACATGGGTGTCAGGTGAATTGGGGATTCTAAATTGACCGTAGGTGTGAGTATGTGAGCGAACGGTGTGGGTGAGTGTGTGAGTGAATGGTGTGTGTGTGTTTGCCCTGCGATGGGCTGGCGCTCCGCCCAGGGTGAGTCCCTGCCTCGTGCCCGTTGGCCCAGGGATAGGCTCCGGGTACCCGCGACCCTAGTAAGGATTAAGCGGTTACAGAAAATGAATGAATATTTGTGTGTATGTATATATATATATGTATATTTCGAGCTGAGGGATGAGGGGGAAAGAAAGTCACACAGAGATAAAGTTTCCTGGATATGGATGGCTGTGGGATCACTGGGGAACTGTGATCTTCTGACAATGGAGCCAACACGTGTCTCACTCAGGAGCCCAATAAGCAAACCCACAAACTGCAAGTGTTTGGACTCAAAGTGAGACGTGCTTAAATCAGAAATCCCTGCTTGTGCAAACAGGAGGTGCAGAGCTTCACCTCACCCTCATTGCTTTGCTTCTCACGACTGTCATTCTCCACCAATTGCTCTTTCATGTGGCATCTGCCAACACGCTGCTACTTGGCTGCATTAGCTTTGCTGTTCTCAACGTGGATTGCTTTCTTGAATCCTTTCCTTCGCTTCCCCTTTTTTCCCCCACCCCAATCCAGCTAAAGAGGCAGCCTTTGGTCCGTTTTTATTTGCAGAAAAGTGTCGGTCCCGCAGGGCCGCTTTTCTACACCTCCCCAGCGAGAAACTACAGAAGGTTCCCATTTGCCTGAGGAAGAGAGAGGAAGTTGCCGAGTGCTGCGGAAGTGTGTTTGGCTTGCGCATTTTTCTGTAATGGTTAGACTAATGATTTGGCCGGGCTGCGCTGGTCCCAGATCAGTAGAAGAAAAGAGAGATTTCCGCAGCTGGTGGTGCCTGTGATTACCCTGCGAAATTGGCTCACCACAGTGCTCTATACTTCAGGGGAAGTAAAAGAAAGAAAAAAAAAAAAACATGCTCCTTCATTAACTTTCAGATTTCAATTTCCTGCGGACTGTGCTTAAGTGGAGATGAATTTCTAAAGGTCAGGAGGGGTGTTGGACAGGTGGAGTGGGAAGTGCTCTCAACTCTAGTAACAAACAGCCCATGGAGAGTTGGAGACAAGAAGAGAGAAGGGGCGATATGTACTAATACTAATATACTAACAGACACCAAAAACGGACATTGGTACATTTTAAGTCGTACTTGTACTTGCAAATAAAACTAGATGCATTTCCACGAGAAAATGCGAAATGTGATTGCATGATTGCTATAAAACCAGTGTTTGGAGACACCCACACATTAGTTTCATGGGCAAAAAAATGTGTGCAAAAAAGAAAAACTACTTGCACCATGGATTCGTACTGGTTTTCTGATTCAGTGGCTAGTGCCCTACCACTGCACCACCGGGGGAGTGAACTTGCTGGCTCTAACCAAGCCATTTATGGTTAAAGATGGCTGAACGCATAATAATAATAAAACTTAAGAAGAACAGTAGTAGAACATCTATATTAGAATCTTAAATATAGATGTATGTCTAATAATTCGTGTTTAAAGATATATGAAGAATTTTCAGTGGGTGGAGCTGTCGCCTCTTAGCAAGAAAGTTCCTGGGTTCGATTCCCAGCTGGGGGTTCTTTTCTGTGTGGAGTTTGCATGTTCTCCCTAGTGTCTGTGTGGGTTTTCACCGGATTCTCCAGTTTCCTCCCACAGTCCAAAGACATCTACACCAGGTGAACTGGAGATGCTAACTTGCCTCTAGGTGTAAGAGAGTGTGTGTTTGTGTGTGTGTGTGTAGGTGTGTTTGACTGTGTTTTCCTGTGATGGACTGGTGACTAATCCAGGGTGTTTCTCCACCTTTTGCCTTATGACTGGTGGAATAGGATCCAACACCCCCACAACCCTGGTTAAGAACAAGCAGTTCAGAAAACGGATGGATTGTTTTGTCACCATAAAGTGGGACCTCAGGATGTTTTCACTTGCCAGTGTCTTTTTTTTTTTCCTTTGGTGTCATTTGAATAGATGCAGAAGTAAACAGTCCAATCAAAACCAGCTATTTCAGGTTTGTAACACATTCTTTTAGCAGCAGCACCAATACGGAGGATGCACACTTTAATCACCTAATGCTTTGATATCTGCTTGGAAAGTTGAGTTTCATTAGTGCTGATGAAAAATTACTGCTGCGGATCTTCTATATGATGAATTCCTTTTCAGCTTTTCAACATTGTCATGCGACAAGCAGTCACAAGCCATCCCTCCATCTGTATAGCCTTTCAAGATCACTGTATTTGCAAACATTTCTCTGGACTCTTCATTGCATCCACTAAAAGATAATGCATGCTTTTCCCCTCCAATTCAGATGTAATGAAGGTCTCCCTTTGAAGAGCAGAGGCAGTTATTTCTGTATCTCCATCACTTTTTCTTCTCTGACTGTTGGAGTGACCCCTCATATGGCCATGCAATTGAATTTAGACTTCTTTGAATATGAGTCATGCGTTTGAGAAGAGAAGGCATTTTTCTATTTGTTCTAGCCCCTCGATTCCTGAAAAACAAGGAAGAAGATTCTTCAAAAGTGCTTTGTTGGTTCTTCTCTCCTTAATAAACATACAGGGACTGCCGTAGCTTGAAAGGCTCACCTTGGAGTCAATAGGTACATTAAATATCTACACACCTCAGTCTTCACTCTGTAGGTCCAGAAGCTGGAAGATGTTTGGTTTTCTTCAGAAGAATAATTAAAAAGTTATATGATGGAGATTAAAACTTTGGTACCACTGTACAATAAGAGTACCCTTCTAAAGGGTTTATAAATTATTTAGAATCAGGTTGTTAACGAGGTTGTTGACAGTTTATAAATCATTAATAAGCAGTTATAAACAAGTTCTAACAGTTGTTATACATTGATGCAAGCTCACTATTTGACAAGATCTTAGGTCTTGCTAGTTGCTTAGCTTATCTTGTCCCTTTCGCAGGCAGAATGTTCATCAGATATTTGTTAACATGCCACTACCATTAAAACACCAGATATTGCCAAACAGTGAGCCTGCAATAAGAGAAATAAGAGGAATAAACCAATTATGTTTGGATTTACAATAGGTGGTACCAAATTCATGAGAAAAACATCACACTAGGCCTTCTGGAAGTTCTAGATGCGTCACTGATCCTTAGTCTAACTAGGTTTCTGTTATTAGAAATGGAAAACAATGGCAGTGGTCCATGATCTTTTCTGAAGAAGTCACTGTAAAACTGCTTATGTTAATGTCAGTTATGAGCTGCAAATAAAACATGAAATGTCTTTTATAAGCCTCAATTGTCCTAACATAACACTGCAAATCCCAAAGGTTCTCTAGTAGAAATGAGCATTATCCCAGCAATTATTGCATGATATTAGATCTGACTCCGAGCCATCAGCTGCTTGAATAGCATATTATTTATTTATGTATTTTGTTGGGTTTTTTCTATTACCACAAAATGTTAATTAATTCATTTTTTATTTATTTACTTTCTTTTTCCATTTATGCAGCACCTTTCTCACGCCCAAGGTTACTTTGCATAGAAGTGTAAATATGTGTGCGGAAGCGAGAAGAAAATCAAAGTTAAGCAGGATAATTGCGACGTGGAAACATCAGAAAATGTCTGGTCTGAGAGGGATACTGCTCGAGTCCCTGATTAAAGCTGCCAAAAGTTTAGCGCAAATGAGTATATTTATTAAAAGCAATAGCAGAAAATGTGTGTATGTGTGTGTGTGTGTGTGTGTGTGTGTGTGTGTGTGTGCATGTGTGTTAGTGATGACAGTGTGTTATAGATTGTGTAGATGTCCAACAGTTCAATTTAATGGCTATTTAGTGGAAACACACAAGCCTGGCGGGTCAGTAATCACCTTAATTAGCTGTAATTGTGGATAGTTAAAAACACACTTTCTGATATGGATGTGTTTAACTTTTCCAAAGCTGAAAGATGCATTTAAAATCACATTAAAGAAGTGTGGCACGTTTTAAATGTATTAAACAAGCTGTAATCATTATGCTATTATTACATACAGTAATACAAATGGTTCCTCAGGGCTCCTAGTGCTGCTGTTCTGGAGAAAGCATTATGATCCATTCATTCCCAGTTCATGTAGCCAATATATGGAAACTAAGTGCAAAACAGCTTATTTTGATTGAACTGTTTTATAATGTACAACAAAACTCGTATACAAATATGCACTTGTTCAGTCTGTTTTATTCTAAGGGATAAAGAGAGGTTGGTCCTCAAGGAAAACCGAAAATCGTAGGATCGTAGGATTCTTTAAAGTCACATGGAAATAAAAGTATTTGGATGTCAACACAATATTATATATTTTAAATATTAGAAGCAATACCATTATAAGTATGTCAGTGTCACAAAATTACTGTAAATGCACAGAATGACTATGCACAGAAATTCTGGACCTTGAAAATTTCAAGCCGAAAACAGCCAAAAATGGCATTTTCAGTTATCGATCAATATATTACATAAACAAAGATCAAATGGGCCTACAACGACATATCAAAATCGAATGGCCACTAAATAGGCTATTAACCACCAATTAATTGTGTGTACACTTTGACTACTCAAGCAAATGTCTAACTCAGGGATTGTCAACTCTCCAGCACAGTTTGGTGATTCAGTTTGTAGGGTAACCACTCTGTTTTGGTCTTAATCAAAATCTTTTTTGTCTCAGCTAAAATGATAAAGCTCAGAACTAACAAATCAGTCTGAAACCTGAATGTTAAAATACAGAATTATTCTGTAAATGAGATTAAAGTCCAACTGTAAAGTAACTTTCCTCAAAAATATACTTGAATAGAAGTAAAAAAAAATCACATTTGTAAATATTCAGGAAAGTGTTGATCTCATACATGATACTGTATAAATAATTACGCTCATTTTAAATCAAATGTGCTAAATTATAACACCCATAGCCGTCCACATCCAGCCTGAGCAATAATCCATCCTAGCTGACCGTTGACCCCTGTTTGCTGCAGTCGTCCTCTCCAGAGTCAGTCAAAGGGGAGCGGAGGAGCATGTGGGGCGGGGCAGGAGCAGAGGCAGGGGCAGGGGTCTCCCTCACAGGCCCCCATCAATAATGCAGCCTTCACATTAATTAGAAAAGCACTGTGCAGAGACACACTTCCAGCAGCTTCAGAGACATCCATCTCCCTCCTACAGCCCACTCGCAGCCCTCCTGAGGAGCTGGCCAAAGAAAGGAAAGCTGTTTGTTTCCACCAGCCACCAGCTTGTTTCAGGGATGTGTGCTTTTATATGCGTGTGATTTTTGTATTATATATGTTATATGCAGTACAATTGATCATTATCATTATTGCAATACTGGCCTGTGCATAGACTCCAATCCTACACTGTCAGGATTCATATTCATCTGTTTCAGCCAATTTTTTCTTCCTAATATTAGTCATGTCAAATTTCACCCCCTCTGTAATTGTGGGATACACCAAGGCTGAAAGCTAGCACGTGCCCCTGCATCTTTTAAACCGATTTGTCATTGTAAATATCATATTTTAACATCTTAAAGTAAGTCATACTGTGCGTTAAACCACACCCACATGTCTGCT
>JBBPCZ010053713.1:0-12730 GCA_037974445.1 Brycinus macrolepidotus | reverse complement strand
CCCCCCCCCCCCCCCCCCCCCCCCTCCCCCCCCCCCCCCCCCCCCCCCCCCCCCCCCCCCCCCCCCCCCCCCCCACCACCTTTTGTCTTCTGCCTTTAAATGGAACAAACATTAGTAAAGTCAGCAAAGCGTGTGTGTTGTGTGTGTGTGGTGTTTCCGTGATTGCATGTGTGAGTGTATAAACCCTCAAGGGCAAGCAAAGGGCAGAACGGTGCACCCTGCTCTCACAACACTTCGACTTAACAGCAATAAGATACCTCAGACAAGATGGTATTGAGGCTTTCACTATTACTCGATTAAACTAAATTACTCGTTTAAATAAACAACCAAATAAAAAGAATCTTTTTCCAGTAAAGTATCAGTCTTTGAAAGGGTGTGTCTGGTTTGTTAGGCCTTGTTCAGACAGGCATATCCGATTTTTCAGCGTATCTGACTTGGACTAAACAGATTAGTTTGGCCAGATTAGGTTTCATGTGTCTACTTTTCGTCTAGTTTTATTTGATTTTTATCCGGCCTTATTATAAAGCATGAAATAATCATCAAAATAACTAGTAATTGAGTAATGTACTAATTTAATTGGTAATGATACCCCTCACTATGCTGCGCAATAGTGGTTTGACATGGACTAGTTGCTCTCTTTTATTCCCCCCCCAGCCACTCCTATCAGTCATGTGAGCAAACACCACGTCCGCCAACTAAATCTTCAAAGCAGGTGGACACAACACACAAAACTCCACTGTTATTGTTTCTCATAAGCACCTGAGCCTGACTGGTCAAGTACAGAAGGTTGAGAGGAAAGTTTTGTCCTCTGAGCTGTGTAGCCACAACAGGCAGCAGAGTGTTATGTTGTGAGGCTGAGAAAGCAGTAATAACCATTACAGTGTACATGTTAACTGTAGTTACCATTTAGATTCTCTGCCCTGCTCTCCTGGCTGTTGTTCTATGATTTGAGACGATTTGCAGGGTTGGTAAGTAGAAGTTAGACAGTGATTAAAGTGTGCTGTTATCAGACAGTGAGATCAGACTGGACGGACGGTTGTCATGCTCTGGAACACGCGAGGGAGCTGGGAGATGAGTCTGAGTCAGACGCAGATGGGTGTTTTTGCCTTTAACGGCTCTAGTGAGTGTGCCGTGTGACGCACGCACAAAGCACACACCTGACAGCTCATATGCCAAGATCAAAAAGATCAGGCTTAACTGAACAACCTACAGCAAGGTCAAGCATTCAAAAAATGTTTTTTTTTGTTTTTTTTTACTTTATTTTAAATGGAGGTTCTTTGCACTTTAAATGTGAAGAACCATTTGTTGAATGGTTCTTCAAGGCACCAAATAGTGAACCCTTTCTGGCTTCTCTTTTTTCATTTTAAAGAGCATAGGTGTACAACTGTGACATAAGCCCAATTTGGACAGAATTGCATTTAAATGGGGTTCATGGGGTAATTTCCCCGTTTAAAGGTGCTACTCTGGTTTTTTTTTTTCCACCTGGATTTGCCACGTCAGTGTTTTTCTTCCTCCTCCCCTGAGGAAATTACAGGATGAATTATCTACTATTGCCCACTAACTCCTGGTCTGATCATTTTTCATCTCCATGATTTTCCTGGCAGATATAGCCTCGTGTTGGAAAAAGATTTTTGACCACTGCTACACGTGGTGTTAGTGCCCCAGCATACATATCTGTATTATTAACTTCCCAAAAGAGAGAATCAATGGATGCTTTGGAAGAGTTTCGCAAACATTTACTTGTTCTGGATGGTAGAACTTCTCCATCCTCTATTCAGAGAGAGCATCAGTAGAAAGAGTGTAAAAATAAAGTAAATTAAAACAGCGAGTTCTCATAGGCTGATTAAAAGGGTGAGCAACGGGTATAAAACATTACTTTATGTTCACATATGTATCATAATATCAGCTTTTAGCTTTCTAGAAAGAATTATGAAAACATTCAGCTTGGTCTTGCTTGTTCTGAGGTAATTTTATTGCTGTGTGGATGTAAGAGTTTAATCTTTGAGGAGAATGTTATTACAAACCCAAATCAAATGCCAATGCTATACTGGGGTTTCTTACATTAGACAAGTATGGACTAGATGCACTAGATAAAAGAAAGGGATGCTTAAAGTACTTCACATGGAGGCTTCACACTGGAAATAGAGCATAGAATATTTACAGAGCGACAAGACCTTTTACTATCAAAAAGGAAAAGGCAAAGTGCCTCAGATGGCTTGAGCTACTTAAAGCAAAGAACAATAGCGGCCTGCTCTAGTTTCAAGAATATATGGGCTGTGTTTGCTACAGGCAAGACCAAACTTGAGCACTAACAACAGGCCACGAGAGAAAAGAGAAAAGGGGTAGGAGGCACAGAATTAATTGTTGGTGTGTAAATGTGTGTGAGTGTATGTGTGTGTGTGTGTGTGTGTGTGTGTGTGTGTGTTTGTGTGTGTGTGCGCGCGTGCGTATTAGGGCACAATATATCACTGACAGAGTGACCAATCACAGCTTTGTGTGAACTTTATTGGCTTTTCTGATATATTAAGGTGTTCATGTAATCCACCAAAAGTCACATTATTACAAAAAATGTAATTATCTCATTTCTGATTGGCTGCCCTGTGTTGCAGCTCATTCAAACGACAGGGCTGAAACACACCTTAAAATTTCAGGAGGAAAAGGCAAGGGTCAAATTGCTATAGGCTAAATAAGGAGACATATAGAAATATGTGGGTTTTGTGACATCATAAAAACTGATTTGAAAACAGGTTCTTTTTGCAGCTTAGTCTCCATGGACCGTGCAGACAAGGCAGCGAATATTTACATACTTTAAGCCTTTTTAATTTTATAAAAGTGATGATACGGGCCTATTCATATCGCAGTTGCAACATGTAGAAGTATAATCACAATACTAATATTCTGTCCATATCGTGCAGCCCTAGTGTGTATGTGTGAGAAGGAGCGAGGATATAAATAAAAGACTAAGAAACTTAATTAAAGACTTTTTGCAACTTTTTGTACATGCGTGAGTTTGTGCATAACTCCCTCCACAAGTCTAGGCACATTGCCTTGCTCCTGCTTGCCAGAGGTCCACTTACCAGAGCATTCCTCAGCTCCTATCCACCTCTTCCATTACTCCACATTCCACCCTGTCACAGATCTCTCTTACAACATACCATAAAACACACACAAACACCTGGCATGCGCGTCACAAACCCCACTGAGGTAAGTCATCCAGACAAAACCAGACAAAACCAACAACAACCAGACAAAGGCACCTAAACACCAGGCCTTCACAGAGACTTCCTAGCTTCTGTCCCTGAAAGCATGATAAACACAATCCCACACACTCCTAAACACTCCAAGAAAACAACAGACTCGCTACAGAGGAGTGAATGATCATGTCTTCCTTCAGGCAACAGAAAAACAAAAGCCTGCTCTCCCGGCCCTGCTTTCCAGCTAGGTGAGTGTGTGTCACTGGTAAGAAAACAGCTCTGATTCTTATAGCTGCGGGCTACAGTCAAGTGCTGGCTTGCTGCCCACTTGCAGCAGGCTTACTCGACTGACACGTCGCTTGTATATGGTCGAAACATATCCCTGTAAGCCTTTAAAAACAGGCTTCGCAATTTAGAATGTCGGGGTAGCACAGGATTTGCTAACAAAGACTTGGATTTATTTTTGACTCTGCAAGCACAGTGCAACAGTCCATGATGTTTAGAGGGGTATTCTCAAGCCTTTAACTCTTTGGTTAAATGGTTGCTGCTTGAGCCCTGAGGTTTTAGAAAAAAGATAGCTGAGTTGAACTCACATACAGTGTTGGGCACGCGATACAAAGTAACAGAAACACGATTACATTACGTATTACAGTATCAACTTTTGCAATGACTTTACAGTTATTGACTTAACAAGAACTGAGTTACTTGTGTTACTCACACAACCTTAAGATAAAATAAATGATATTTAAAGTATATATTTTCTCTCTATATATTATCTGGTCCTGTTCTTTCATGTAATTTGCATGCATGCAGAGTCCCCACTTTACCTGTAGAATAGATTCTCATTAATAAACAGAACTATATGCTTTACATTTTAATCATAAAACTTCACAACTTTCAAACAGAATCAGCCGTTCATGATTTTCATCAAGGGTTATGGGTTGTTTGTTCAGAGTAAAAGAAGGAATACTGACGTGTCCTGCAATGTTCACTGTGTTTGACTATTTTCTTATTCTAACTAAACTACTGAAAGGACCACTAGGTGAATGCAGAGGTAAAGTAATGAGCAGCGAGGCTACTTCCGAGATTCCAGAAGGAAATAAGTAATGCAATTCCATTACATTTTGAGAGAAATAACTAGACCTTGTCACGGATTACTATTCTGAGTAACTATCCCAATAACCCCAGTCTCTTAAACGGTAGCATGCATGCTGCACATCTTCGCATGTAACAGAGCAGAGTTTTAAGAGCTGATTGTGGAGAAATTAGAACACAATCCATATGGAGGACAAAGCACACTGCTGTGCTAAGTAACTAGCTGCTGCATTCTCAGTCCTGAGCTGAGAAATCCTCATCATGGTGTAAACATGTCCAGAATTCTTCTGGTTCCCAGCGATAAACCCCAAAATGTCAGGCTTTCATAGGGCTACAGTGATTCCTCTCTGGCTCTGAACGTTGCTGTGACCTCAGTTCAACATTCCAGTGGTTCGGTAGCACTGAGGAGGCCAGGAACTCGAAGAGGATTGCGATACAAAGACAGGAAAAAACTTCAGCCATGGTGTATCAAACAGCTTTACTTTTTTTTTTAAGACAATTGTTTAAAAGTTTCTTGAGACATCAGCCCTTTGTGTTGTTAACCAGCCACGAATATGATGACAGATCCTTCTTAGTCATTTTACAGCCTAACTGCGCCTGACTGCTTCATTACAGTGTTACAAAGCATGAGCTTCAGTCAGTTTCAGGCAATACGAGCCACATACTGCTTGTTTCTCTCCAAAGACCAAGACATTTCACGCTAATATGAAAGGGAAGCCCTACAGGTACGGCAACATGAAAAAGCAACCATAGCGCCCATATCTTTTGCATGCAGGAATCCATTAGCTTTGCCCTGGGAGTTGTGCTGTGATCAGATCCCTTATCAGAGCTTCCTCTGTCACTCTCTCTATTTGAGAGATAAGGAAAGAAAGAGGGAAAAGCAGACAGGTATAGAGAGAAAGATATAATATATATATATATATATATATATATAGAGAGAGAGAGAGAGAGAGGGGGGGGGGTAGTTTGGCTAGGTGCATTATGTGAAGAACATAAACTGACAAAAGTGCCCTAAATTTACTCGATTTCCACTTCATTGCCACATAAATAAAATATACTACATCACATACAATCCAAGAGTCAGAGTGAGAGAGTGAGACAGAGCCAGGATGTGTTCTGACAGAACAAAAAGTTTCTGACATCGTAGCATCATCTGCAAGTTGAGATCAAGGGGCGAACATACAGTACTGTGCAAAAGTCTTGAGCCACCCCTCATTTTGCTATATTTTGCTTTGAATCACCTTTTTGCCACAAAAATACTATTTTAGGCCTATCAAACTGTTTTTGGCATATTGCAAAATTAACAAAATGGGAACAAATGTTTTACTGCAACAGGCTGCAAAGTGCCTAAAGATACAAGGAGCCTAGATAAAGGTCTTCCAACCCCTCAGCATTCAGCACCACCAGTATACTGATCACCGCCTGATCATCTGGAATCACCTGCATCTGTTTCTTGACTTAAGTGCCTCGCTGGTTCATGCCTTAAGTTAAATGTCTTTGTTATGCTTGAATGATTTGTGTGGCTTAACAAATAAAAAACATTACTCTGAAACTGGCCAGGTTCAGGGGCTGGACTGAAAATAAGACAACTTTGAAAATTCTTCAAGAAGCCTGGAGAAATATTCCTTGACACTACATTAAAAATACAAGAAGGTCTGGCTCTTTGGAAGCAAAATATGAATAAATGAAGGATGGCTCAAGACTTTTGCACAGTACTGTAGCTTTGCAAATGCATTTTCAATTAAGGCCTGTGAGACAAAATTTTGTCTGTGTAATTAATGTCTACAAAGATTTTTAGGTTTATCAGGAGTCCCACATTCCCACCCCACAAACCACAGTCTAATCAGATTTCTTATAGGCTAGTCAGTCTAATAAGACGATGCGAAAACATCTATATGTGATGGAAGTATGTAGTTAATTGGCGAGTTCACAGGGAAGCTATATAAGACTAGATGTCCCGTATCCCAACCCCACACTTGACAAAAAAATCATGACAAAAGCATATTTTATTTAGATGAAACCTTATAGATCAGTTTCTCAGACCCAGATTTAGCCTGAGCCCAATGTCTCCTTTAGTCCAAGATTTCTCCATCCAAGAAACCAAAACTATGGGTTGACACCTATGTTGTAATAATGTTGTAATAAATTTATTAGTGTGGAAGTACCTTTAGAAAATGTAGTTCTTTCTTTTCCTGAATGTTTGGAGGGATCAGACATTCCTGTACTGAAAAATACTTCAGCACCATAACTACACAACCTGGCTCTATCATTAACTACGCAGCTATGTGCTATGGCCCCTTACAAAGAAGGTTGTTCTTGGTTGTCAACTTCAGTCCAAAAGAGTCTACTGTCTGGTGAAGTGCACATTTATAGCAACACTAGAATAACATCTTGTTTGCACACCTGCCCAGGTTAATACTGGTGAGCAAGATTGAGCAATTCAGCCATATCTTTCTTAACAAAGTGTTGCCCCATAGAAGACTTACTCATAGCAGTGCTCTAGTTAAATAACAGTCAAATCGCTGGACAGTGTCTAACTCTACACCACTCCTTTATTAACCCATTCTGATCTGCTCAAAGGTCACGTTAACCCACCTGTTTCATACTAGTCCCTCCCTGAGCAAACCTGACACTTCATTCAACTCTCAAGTCGTCATTCTTGGAACATGTCCTTTAATATCGAAATCAGACCAGCTTCTTCTGCCCAAGTCTTTAGAGTTCTTTTCTGTAGAAGTTAATTCCAGATCTGCAGGGGAGGATTCCTTCTACCTCACAGTGCTGTCAATACCACCAATAATTAGCGAGGGACGAGGAGCAGGCTGTGTCTGTCAGACCTCCCAGTAGGGCGACTGGGGGTGGGGGGAATTCCACCATGTTTTACCCGAGAGGTTGGGTGTGAGTCAGGGGTGAGTAAGTGGTCCCCTGCGGGAGTTTAGAAGAAGGGCCTCTCTCCATCTCCCTCTCTCTCTCTCTCTCTCTCTCTCTCTCCTTAAAGTCCACTTCTCAGGGGCCTACACTCATAGCCAGCATGAGCCAGCACACTTAATTTAGATGCTGATTCAGGATCAGCCTTATAAGCCAAGCTCCATCAGCTGAGGGGGACTTTAATTAGTGAATCATGTTGTGAGTGCTGTGTGATCTCCCACAGATTTATTGATTCTGAAGTGGCTAAGGACTCAACAAATACACTTTTAAAAGCTACTCACACTAACACTAAATAGCACTGGGGCACAAACAAAAGCTTACTCATGATTGCAAAGTGGAAAAAAATGATTGTACAGATATAAATAACTAACTGAACTCTTAAATTAGACCAAAGTGTTCCAGACATTCAAAGAAATGTGTCATTACTCTTCTGTCAGCTCTGAACAAGCACAAAAATGATCAAATATGGTATCATGGCAGATGACTTTGTAGTTACGGAAGAAGAATTGTTCCACAGCACGTCCCAGTCTCATGGGGAATATCCCAGAGCCACGCAGGGGGCCAAACTCAGAGAGCAAAGTCTTCTCTGACGGAAATAAAGGTCCGGCCTAGCTCTGGCTTCCAAATACCAAAGCCCTGTGTCATTCCTGCCCTTACAAGCTGACTGCATGCCAACACTTTCAAACAATAGCAAGGAACGGATGCTGCTTGCCAAGACTCTTGCCTTGCCTCTCCAATCCACTTCTCTCTCTCTCTCTCTCTCTTTCTCCCTGCGCTCCCCTCCATAATAAAACCTTAATCTTTCAACTTTCTCCTGACTCAGCAATGCCAAGCCTCCATGGCTCCGGTTCCACATGCCCAGCTCCAAACACACACACATACTCACTCTTCTCTCCGAAAGCACTCCGACTCAGTGCTCCTGAAGAAAAGACTGGTACAAAAAAGCAAAAGGAATAGCACACAGCAGTCTAGGCTCCAACTATAACCGGGTGTTAAAGGGCTGAAGGAGAATCCGTATAACATCTTCTCCATCCTGCCTTTTCTGACTAGTGTCTTCTATATACTCTGCCTTTACAACCAGTACATTTCGAGAACGCTTGCGGCCGTTTACAAACCCCCAAATACACAAGTGCTGAATACACACAAACACACATATAGCCCCCCCCCCCGCTGAGTATAACAAAAGAAATTAAAATAAAAGAGTTCTGAGCTCTCTTCCGTGACTCTTTTCACTCTCCATGGCCTCCTAAGTTTCTCCACAGCTGGAGTGCTCAGCATAGTCAACTCAGAGAATTCACACAGCACTAAGGACAGCGTAAATACACTGTTCTCACACACATACGACACACACACACACACACTCACCAGGTAGTTCATTTTCAGCCCCACTTTGTGAGTCGCTGGGACTCCAGACGGCTCTCAATGGCCCTGAGATTTGGGGCAAAAAAAAAAAAAAGAAAGAAAGAAAAAGGAAAAAATCCCTCAGGCCAAACACCGCCAGTCCCAAACTTCCACTCGTTGTCTATGTCAGATGAAAAAGTCACAAAGTCCTGGCAGACAAGAGCACATAGTCCTATTCCGTGATCTCACAGGACAGGAATGAGTCTGTCCCATACACCTATCTCTCTCCCTCTCTCTCTCTCTATCTTTCTGTCTGTCCTTTGCTCCTTCTCCGGCTCCCTCTTTCTCTCTCTCCCTCTCTCTCCCTCTCTCTCTCTCTGTCTGTCTCTCTCCCTCTCTCTCTCCTCTCAGGCTGGAAGAGGGCGGTCAGAATGTGCTGTAACCCGACACCATCCCAGTTCCTGCTCAACACTGGCATTCCCTCTCCTGCTTTTTGATTGGCTCAGGCCGCTCTTCTTATGTTAATGCAACTCCCCCCTTCATCTTTTGCCTGTAAGGAATGTTTAAGGAGCCTCTACGCAGACCTGCAAGGGAAAAAGACATTAGTTTTTCTTCCCCTTGTACACACACTCACCTCCCCCACTACTACTGTGTCCACATCTTTTCCTTTAGTCTCCCAAAATTCCTTTTTTCTCTCCTGTCTGGCCTTTCTTGCTGCCCCCTTTTTCCACTGTTAGTCTGCCTTATATAACTCCCCTGCTTCCACAGTTGACAAAGAGAGCAAATCAGTTCTAATAAACAAATAAACTGATGTGAACTATAACACATCAGTTTCAGTTTTAACCCATCACAAAATAGGGAGAACAGTTCCAGTGGTCGTTCTAGGATAGGTCAAGTTGTAATTCAATGACAATTTTATAGAGATGTATGCACTAAAATAAGTAATAAGTAATTAGACAGTGCTGATTTTTGTTGTCCTGTCCTCCAGCATGTTGGATTTCAAATGAAACAACAACTACTATTTAAAGATTACATTTAAATAGCTTTTGTCTGAGGGTCCTTTTATCAATTTTAGATGTCATTGTGTTTAATGTGGAATTTAGTCAAGCATACAACTTCATTTGAACTTCATTTGAACTTAAAAAAATCTTTTATGCCCAAAATCTTCAAGACGGATTCCAAAAATTAGTGTCAATACATGGGGCTGATTGTCTCTGTCAGACGTTGAGGAATCTCTATGTGGTTCGTGCTCTCGACTTCACATTGTCTCGAAAAGACAAATATCCATGCATGACATCACTGTCAACTCTCACACAAGGGAAGGAGCTGGTCAGAAGGTCAAGCTGGGTCCACCTCGTTCAGAATCAATACTGCAAACAGAAAAAGCCAAATACTTTCCAATGGAGACATAATGTGTATCCAGTCTCTCAGAGACAGTGTCAGAGAGAGAGAGAGAGAGAGAGAGAGAAAGAGGGAGAGAGAGAGATGTGTGTTTGTCACTTCCATGCCATCATCCCAGTGAGTCCAGTGAGGTCAGAGGTGAGAGCTCTGAGGGATTAGACAGGGCCACCAAGGACTCACTTCAGTAAAACTGAACTGAAATTAGCGTTGGCACATTTCTATTACATTTAAATTCAGTTTGCTTCTTTGGCTAGCAAAAGTATGTGACATAGTTAAAAACAACAGTGGCAGCCTAGTGCAAACCTAAAGAAGCAAACTGCCAACATCCAAACTAGTTTTGGCTCATCAGTTACATTTGGGGTGGTAAGGGAAGCAACTTTGTAAATCTAACTTTTGCACCAAACTATCGCTTTAACATTTCAGATTTCAGAATCGATCTATAAGAAGGCAGTTTTTAATCAGGCAAAGCAGAAACTGCCAACTGGCAAGTGATGTGGTTCAACTGGAATGAAGGGCCATGAATTAAAGAGCATGGCTGATAGCACATCAAAAAGCTTCCACTGCCGATTTAATACGCTCTGGGAATCCACAGCCCTTATCTTTACATAGCGGCTGCCTCAGTAGGCCAAGGGATGCTGTTCCTCATCTCCATAGCAATTGAGCCGCACTTCATCTCACGCTACGGCACGGTTACTAGGAGAGATTTTGATGCACGCATATGCAGAGACACACACTTATGCACACATTTTCTCCTGGGATGATAGTGATAGGTCCTTGCTTTCTCTGTCAGAGAGCTAAGCCGAAGTGCAGTCAGAGTTGTTGCTTAGTAGTGCTTGAGTGTGTGTGTGTGTGTGTGTGTGTGTGCACATGCACATGTGGATTGTGTCACCACAGAGATTAGTCTATCACATTAAGCACCATTTCAATTAGCGCCCCTCCCCCAGCCTTCATCCATCACCTAATGAGCCCCCTCCTCCACTGGGCCCGGCTAACCACGCCCCTCTCTGCTACCGACAGTCCAGATCAACCCGCTTTAAATTCCCGCCATGTATATTTATATATATATATATATATATATATATATATATACACAGCAGCAGATCCTTGTCCTGTAAGTTGCAAGCGGAGGCCTCCGTGGATTGGACTACAGGGGGTCCTCGGGATACGACACAGTTCCGTTCCTACGACAGTGACGTAACCCGAATTTTGGTGTAAGTCAAAACACACCCTAGCCTAAGTCACTGACCTATCCTAACACAGTTGTAAAATCATAATCTAGAACATAAAAACATAACTAAGCCACAGAAAAAGGAAAAGGACATAAATATACTGTACTTGTACACTGTACTGTAGTAACAGAAAAAATAACAAAAAATGAGAGTAAAAAAAAATACGCGTTACTGCGTATTTATTTCCCAGAGCATCACGCTGCCTCCCCGACTTGCCTTCTTCCTATAGTGCATCCTGGTGCCATCTCTTCCTCAGGTAAGCAACACAGACTCACCTGACTGTCCACA
Source organism: Brycinus macrolepidotus (assembly GCA_037974445.1). Taxonomy (NCBI): domain Eukaryota; kingdom Metazoa; phylum Chordata; class Actinopteri; order Characiformes; family Alestidae; genus Brycinus; species Brycinus macrolepidotus. The sequence continues at coordinate 1,257 of JBBPCZ010053713.1, read as the reverse complement.
TGATGTAACAGAAAACACGATTCATCAGAACAGGACACCTTCTTATATTGCTCCATGGTCCAGTTCTGATGCTGACGTGCCCGCTGTAAGCGCTTTTAGCAGTAGACAGGGGTCAACAGGGGCCCTCTGACTGGTCTGCAGCTATGCAGCCCCATACGAAGCAAGCTGTGGTGCACTGTGTGTTCTGACACCTTTCCATTATAACCAGCATTAACCTTTTCAGCAGTTTGTGCTACAGTAGCTCTTCTCTGGAATCAGACCAGACGTGCTGGCCTTCGCTCCCTATCCACATCAGTGAGACTTAGGTGCCCATGACACTGTTGCTGGTTCACTGGTTCTCCTTCCTTGGACTACTTTTGGTAGATATTAACCGGTTCATACTAGGAACACACTGCTGTTTCGAAGATGCTCTGATCTAGTTGTTGAGCCATCACAATTTGGCCCTTCTCAAAGTCGCTCAGATCGTAAAACTTGCAACTTTTTCTGTTTCAACACATCAAATCCAAGAACTGACTGTTCACTTGCTGCCTAATATATCAAACCACTCAGTAGGTGCCACTGTAATGAGACATTCAGTGTTAAACACTTCACCTGTCAGTGGTTTTAATGTTGTGGCTGATCGATGTATATGTATTAGTAATCTGTCCTTTGCTGTCCTATCTCTGGAACCTTGAAAAACCTTGTCTCTCCGGAAAAGTAGCTTTACAGGAAAAAGAAACGTCCTTATCTTTCAGCATAAGATAATGTTACATTTTACAAAAGTGATTGCTGACCATTTCTATTGGTCTGTTCAACATTAACCATATCCTGAAGCAGTGAAGTGTATTTTCAGAAGGAAATGGTGGTTTAAATGTCTGCCCTGGGTGAGTAATTTTAATCTAATGTAAATGTAAAAAAAAAAAATTTTAAAAATAAAAATAAATAAAACAATATGTCATGAGTAGTTAAAAACAAAACTATTGCAGGAATGTTCTTCTTTATAGGTGGCAACACATAAAGGAGATTGTGGAGCAAAATACTTGATCCAGACATGTATTATAATGACTGATAGCAAATAATCAAATTATACGGAAAAATATACCATGACCATGTCGCCCAGCCTGAAATCTACATACATGTTTCTGAGCAGTGGTGGAGGAAGTACTGAAGCTTAGTACTTAAGTAAAAGTACAAATATCCGGCAAAATATGTACTCAAGTAAAAGTAGAAGTGCTACATCAACAATCTTACTTAAGTGAAAGTACTAAGTACTTACTT